>JASDQU010505543.1:0-20134 GCA_032191745.1 Picea mariana | reverse complement strand
AAGAGTCCAATTAGGATTTTCTGGAGGCTTATTTGGTGTAGAAGGTCCCTTTTTTGGTGGCATGTTGGCTAAGTATCACTTTTGAATCTTGATTTTGAGGCAGTTCTACTAGACAACATTTATTCTGTTCTATCTCCCAAGTTTCAGCCCTTCTAGGTATGAAAATTTCTTTTAGGTAGTTCTCTGATATTTCTTCTATGCAATGCCATAGGTCTGATCAAAATTGGATGTGCCAAGTGGAATTTATGGTAACTTCCTCACAACTTGCCGATTTTTGGCCTTTCCAGGAGATCTCACTTGTATAGCATGCCCCACACAAAATAATTAATATCAAATTCTAAAACTCGCACCCAAAATACTAAAGACTGTGCAAGATCCAATGAAACTAGTCCCACTCAATTTGGATACTCTAGCAAGAAGTTATGATTGTTTTACCTAGAACACCTTCTTGAGACTAGTCAATAGGACTAGTCAGATACCCTATCTTACACAAGGCGTATCTACAAATTTAAGATGAACCAGAAGCTAAAATTTTTACCACAGATACCTTACTAATTTCTATAAATGGCCTCTAGATTTTAGGGTCTGAAACATTACAAAAAAGTTTTTATAGAAAAAATTCCGCAATGACTCATTTCAGGATGATTCCAGAACCCTATCTTGTACAAGCTGTATCTCCGAAAGTATAAGGCCTTAGGAGATGAATTTTTTACCCAACGTACCTTGATCCGTCTGCTAAATATCCTCAAAGCTGTTCCTTTTGAAACATTGTAGAAAAAAATTTATAGCAAAAATTCCACGGTGTCTTAGATGTAGCAGCGAAACCCCAAGACCTTGAGCTCTGATACCATATGTTAAGAACCAAACATCAATATAGCATAGAAAAACCTCACGAAAAGTACTCAATGCCTTGAAAAAGAGATAATTTCAGATAATAAGCCTCTTCGAGGGGGCAACCTCCTTTTATCCCACTTAAATGTTCAAGTACAAGATGATTCAAAATGAAAATGTCTCCTTGGTATATATAGGAGACTAGGAGGTATAATTACAACTAATGGCCCAAAGCTGACATAAATAAAATAACATTACTAATACAATATGACCCAATTAAGGGTTAATGAGCCAATATTAGGGCTTAACAATCTCCCATCATGTGGAAGGAAGCACCACTATCCAAATCCCACACCTATCCCAATGCACTTGACGCCATGCATGCGATCAAGGAGAAGTCAAGTTCAAATTGGAGGAAAGGGCCTCACTAGTTGTAGCTCCAACAACCTTCTTGTTCTTCTTCTTATGCATACAATTAGTAGCAAGATTCCCATGTTCGTGACAGTGAAAACACTTCACTTTGGACAAATCCAGCGTCGTTCCTTTAGACTCGGATTTTGAATGGAATTTCTTCCCCTTCCCTTTCCTTGCCTTGGCAGCCAAAGCACAATCCTCTTCATCATCTTTCTTTGATGAAGAGCCATCTTTGGTGTTCCTCCTGAACCACTCTTGCACTAGATCCAACCATAGTCATTCCCAATCTGGCAATTTTTCCCTTCCATTGACAGAGTCTTGATAACTGTTGGAGCCGCCTTTTTTGACTAGTTTTAAGCGTAATTCTTGCAATCAAAGGTTGGTCATTTAAGTTGTCTTTTACTTCGTGACCTTAACCCTTTGAAAATCTCAGTATTCCCGATATGCAAAGTGGCGAGGGTTTTTGTACTCCTAATACCATTTCCTTTTAACCATGAACAAGCTTTTTCACTTTTCTTTACCTCGGGATATCGCGTTTTGGGAATTACAAGTTACATTGTTTTTAGGCCCCGATGCGTGAAGTAACCTTGAAAGTTTACCCAGGCTAGCTCCGAGAGTAAAGTTCCTTAAACCTTAGTTAAGCGCTATCAGTATTTCGCGTCTCGACATTTTCCCTCCCCAAAAGTCTCACCGTCACAACTTCGATAGGTGAAGTCGCGAGACGTTCGTGCAAGTTACCCGGGTTAGTGTCAGGGGTGAATAGATTTTAACCATAGTTAAAGTCTGTCGGGATTTCGTAACTCGGCATGTGTTTCTCCCAAAAACTATACCTTCGAAGCCCCGAATCACGAAGTCGCGATATTACTTAAATATAAATTAATTAAACACTTAACCCAGTTTACCTTCTGGATTAACTAGATCACATCATCGTGATCTCGAAATTTCACGAATTGACATACGGTCCTCCCAGGAACTTTACCTTTGAAGTCTCGAGTCACGAAGTCACGAGTTTAACTAAACATGATTAGTCAAACACTTAATCCAAATTACGTTTTCCCTTAATCCAGATTATGTTTTCGCTTAACCAGATCGCATCACCGCGATCTCGGGTTTTAAGGGCTTGAAAGGTTAAAGTGAAAACTCCTGATATGGCAAACGCCGAAAGGTTGATTAAAGTTTAAGAAATCCTAATTAAAGAAGCTAAGTCTTCTTAATCAGTGTTTAATACAAGTAATAAAATGCACAGTCTACGAGGTAATTTTAAATGTTCCTTGCGCTAACTTGTGTCACGAACCATCGAAATTTATGGCATTAATTGGAAATGAGGTGAAGCGACAAGTAAGGATATGGTTTTTATTGCTAAATCTGTCCCTAAAAATGATTTGACCGTTCTGTTCATAAGGACGTCGAGGTTTTAAATGGTCGAAGATTTAGATCTTTTTCTTTCTGTTCTATTCATAAAGCTCATTTCTATTTTGCGTAGAGAAGTTTTTCTCAGCAAGCTAATTTCTGTATGTATACACACTTTTATTACAGGAGAGCTATGTCACAATCCTCTGTCATGGCCCCACAAAAAGCATCCAAGGCAAGTGCTGAGATTTCAGGACAAGACTCTGATAATGTTTTTGATACTTCACCACGAAGCGTTGATTCTGTACGAACCTGGTCATACATCTATGAGGTTCTGCAATCCGATTTGGTAAATTGTTCAGATGATTCCAGTGACAATGAGAAGGATGACTTGACCACTAAATACAAGATCATCATCCAAGCAGATATGCATAAAGTAGCGGCCAGGCCACATCTTCTTCCTTACCATGACATGATCTGATGGGTGCTAGATCATGTAGATATGACGACCAGAAACATCATCAGCGAGTAGAGGGTCACTGTTGGGACCTTTAGACCAGAAAGCCTACACGCAATGTACAAATTGTCATCCACGTCAAACTTCACTTACAATTCCGAGTTTATGACAGATTTTAAACAAAAGGAATGCGAGCAATACAACAAAAGCTTATCTGATTTGATCAAGGATTGGGTCTCACACCTCGCGAAGTTCAGGGCAAATAGTAACAGAGTTTACTCCATATCTTCTTTGCAACCACAGTTCAAATACATAGCAATGATGACTTGTAGACTGTATGGGAGGGAATACACCACACATGTTTTCCTCCCATGGGTGCCTCTAATGCATACAATCGTAGAGGGTTGTTCCTTCGACTGGGCCTAACTGTTGTCCGATAGTTTAACCAGTCGGATTATAGAATATCGGACGCAGAGGGTGAGTGGGAAGGCCGCTTCATTTTTTATGTCTGCATACATCATGGACGCATTGTGTTTCATGACACCTTTTCCCTTAATGAGCTAGAGCTGGGCTCCATTGGATGTTGAGCCTATCCATGTCTACCAATTAAATCTTTGGGAGGATAAGGCCTCAGATTTGATATACAAAATTTTCAATTGGGTAATGGTACCGATGCATGTCACCATCTTCGGTAATCCACCACCCAGGATCTCAGACAACATCACGGCCAATTTGAGCAGTGTGGCCAACTGGTACGTGGAGGAAGAATTTTCATACATCAGGGTTTTTGGCATTTTTGTCCCTTCACATGCTCTACCATTATTTATACCCGATAGGTTGGCTTGTCACGAGATTTCCAGACAAACCGTGATTGGTGGCATAAGCAAAGAGCTTAAGGGATTTTCAAAGAAGGTATGGCCACCTTTCCCCATTCATTTAAATACCTATTCTTTATTAGATTTTGATCATGCAAAGGCCGAGGCAGCAGCCTTAGAAGATATAAAATTGGTCCACCTTGAACTCAAGAAACACGACCCACATAGGGTTGTGAGTAATCACTTGGCTAGTTGTGGCCTTAAAAGATTTGAGCACGAGAATTTGCCTCATGATGACATTTTTCGAGGCACGAGATCTTATGCTGAGTTTTTGGCTCGGATATAAGCCCTGTCGCTCGAAGAGAGGGCCGATGTTTTCAAATTCCAAGAACATAGGCAGAGCTACCTTCCCCCAGTATTACGAGGTGAGAATCCAACGACCGTAGAGGTGCAACAAACAGAAGCCAAAGGCTCCAAAGATTCAGCACCCGGCCAAGAAGAACACTAGAACAAGAAAGAGAAAATTGGGGACCCGAAACAGGAAGTTGAGACTTCCAACCCTCCAAGCAAGCCAACCTCGGTTGTTACTCCAGGAAAATCATCTAAGCAGGTCGACAATCCCATCGTTTCTGTTACTCCCCTATAGTCCACAAAGGGGGTCCTCGACGCAAGATGGGTTTTTGACGAAGAATTAACGCCCATAATAGTGGAAGAGCTACCTCCAAATGAATTCTTCTTCGATAAGAAGAGAAAGGATGTTGTGAAACAAGAACTTTACCAAGAGGTGGGTACAGTATTAAAGAAATTTAAAATTTTAACTGATGGGAGAGCTATGAAAAAGGAGGATTTTGCAACTCAAATAGAAGGAACATTAGGGGCTTTCGCTACAACCAATCAATATTCAGTCGGGACCCTAAAGGATCAGTTGAAGCGAAAAAATCGTTTGATCAAAACATTAGAGGTTAAACTAGCTACAACAGAGGCCGCTGCCAAAGATCAGGTGAATACAGGTTTAGAACAAGCTAGAGTAGCTGATCAAAAGGAAATTGAGTGGCTCAAAGCTGATCTCGAACAGACACAGCTGATGGCTCAGACAAGTCAGATATAGATAGGCCAGCAAGGAGAAATGATAGAGCAGCTGCAAGCCAAATTATACTTCACTGAAAGCCAAGTAATCAATATCGGGATATTTCAATCCCAAGCTATCGAAATCAGAAAAAGAGTGTTGGTAGCTCAACAAGGTCTACTCGCTAAGGTGCAAACGATTCAAAACAACTGCCAACTCATTGATCGAGTATTGGAAAACCTCACTCTTAGAGAAAAAGACGCTGGGGTGGCTCGGGTTTCTTTCCAGGAGGATATTATAGCCACAACGAGAAGGGAAACAAGCAGTAGTTCCAGGTTTTCTATCTCGGAGCAGACCCAAGGTAACATCTTGTTGAAAGAATGGGAGCGTAATATATCCGAAGGCAGACAACAAGCTAAAGAGGTAAGAAAATTTTGTGAAGAAACCTTCGGTTTTCTAGATGGGAGTTGGTTGGGTTCCGATGATGAAAGAAACATTGAAATACTGGGCCAGATCAATACAGCCAAGCATCTACTCAAGATCAAGGAAAATGAAGAAAGAGAATTGGCTAAAATATCACAAATAACCCAGACGGACATGGTCCAAATAGATAAATGGATAATTAAACCGAGTGTACAATTATGTTCTATCAACGCCAAAGACCAATAGGTGGAAGGAAAGTTGCCACAATTGATGAAGGATTGTTACATTTTCGAGGCCAATAATCAAGCAGAACCTTCTAAGTTGATATCCCAACTGGTGGAGAAGTGTGTCATTTGCACAGAGCATGCGAAGAGACAGGTTTATAGTACCAAATGAGGATAGAGACAAAGAATTGAAACGTTTAAACTCCTTTGTTGTAACCAAAAACCTCTGGAACGATTGGGATTCCAACATATAGAAATTTGTATAAATATACATTTTGAAGAAAGAAAAAGGGGCTGGACCTTTTTGGTCAATTGTAAATAGAGACTATCTCCTTTTTGAATTAATACAAAGCAATCCGGAGACTCCTGATTCCGTCAAGACTGTGTTATGAGTTTGTTTTCTCTGTAATTTCATATGTAATTTCATTTCGATTATATATGTCTGATGAATGTTTCATTGCAATTTATTAGAACCTCTACTATGGAGATCATTTTTAGCCATCTATATCGTTTGCAGTTTTTCCTCTGTATTGTCTATCAGTAGGTACAAGACCTGTGAACCTTTTAGATTGTCATATTTTATGCTTCATCAGATTCCTTCTTATCTTATTTTCTTCTTCTGTTTACAGGGTGAGATTCTCCCTTGATAGGAGCCTTGCTTTATAGACAGCTTAATGTTTTTCTCATATTTCACACATCATTTATTTAAAATATAAGTCAGTTACGAAAAAAGGCCTTTGGTTTGCATTTTATCTCTAATATCGAATTCAATAGTTCTCTTTTATAAGATCAAATTGATACAGCACAAAAAACCTCAAACTCATTTTTAATTTACTGTTCCTCTATGACTGTCCCTGTTGTAAGACAACCCAATATTGAACCCGGTTTATCAGATCAAACCCATGTATCCCTAAATCTCTTCGATACTATACTTAAAACAACCACCACCTGGGTAGAACTTGAACGTTCATGGGCCGCAATTGAACAAGACATAAACATCTAGGAACAGTTGGAAGTGCGACAGCGACCAATTGGAAATCAACCTTAGCTTCCTTCCCGAAGTTTGATGCTCTCTTCCTTCTTACTCTTCACTCACTTTCAGATTCCTAGACACTATACTTTCTAAGCCTTAGGTACTGACTCTGGAACAACATCTTTTTGGTGTTGTTGTCGGGGATGAAGTTACGAAACCTTTTCCCTAGGAAGAATTACATTCTCGCAAGTTTCACCCTTTGATAGTGAACAAAGAGTGAACACCCTCTAAAGGATTTTCTTATCTTTCACTTGGTGACTCCACGTTTAAATAAGCTGGCATCCGGTCGAAGGAATACCAGACAAAACCCAGAGAGCAAGCAGACCACGCATGTTTCCAATCCCGAAAAAATACTGAAAACTAGAGGTTCCCTTAAGCCAACTACTGCAGTCTATCAGCTTAAGTACCCACAATCCAAGGCCAAGATTTATTTTGAACCTTCAACTTCACAGAGTTCCCCTCCCGAAACCATCAATTCTTTTCTAGCTAGCTTTGAGGTTAAAAGCGAAATCCATCCGAAAACCTCTGTCGTACACAAAGGTAAAAACCCCGCAGTGAATTTATCAGTGACCGATATCCCGCCGACTCTCCTTTTAGATTTCACGACCTCACCGAGTCTTGAAGAGTATACTATACACTCATATTCTATGCCCATGGGTTCCCCTGATTACATTTCTTGCAAGTCCAAAGAGTCAAGTCCTCGCATTCCTTACCACCCGTCTTTGGTTTTCTCGTCTTACGAAGAAGCTAAAGATTTTCTTTTAGTGTTCCAGAACCCTCTATACAATACACCATTTCCCTATCCAGTAGAACTGATGGCAGCCGCTGGAGGAGGAGGAGGAGAAGTTTTAGGAGGCAGAGGGGCTCCAGGAGGAGGAATGGGAGGCCAAGGGCCTCCCCTGCCTCCCAGAGTTTTCGCTAAAGTGTCTGCAAGATATGCACCTTTGGTCCTACCTGTCCCTCTTCATGACCTTCCTGAAAATTATATAAAAAACCTACCAAAATTTACAGGGGAAGGAGACTTGACCGCAACCGAACATATAAAATTCTTTGATCAGTTCACGGACATCCTAGGTCTCAAGCATGAAGACGTGTATTCGAGGTTGTTTGTTCAAACTTTCGAAGGACAGGTATGAACCTGGTTTCGAAGCCTACCTGCAGGATCGATATTATCCTATGATTCCCTAGAAGACTCCTTCCTTAAACAATGGGGCGAAAGGAAAGACCACTTGTATTATTTGATCGAGTTTGGATCTTTAAAGAAAAAGAATTCAGAAACAGTTATAGAATTTATTCAAAGATTTAACAAGCTGTATAATAAAATCCCAGCCGAAGTTAAACCATCCCAACCTGCAGCTAAAGTAACCTTTGCGGGAGCTTTCGAACCCAATTTTTCCCTTCTCTTAAGAGAAAGGCGAGGGGCTACCTTAACCTGAATGCAGGATGATGCTATGGAAATCGAGTCTAACATGATGGCCTCTGGAAAGTTGAAAGCTAAGGTAGAAACGGGAAACCGAGAAACCAAATGTTTTAGGGAACAAGCGGGACCCTCAGGGTCTAATAGATCCATAGACGACAAAATGGATGATATGGCTAGGATAATTAAGGAGTTGTAAAATAAGATTTCCAGAATGGATCTAGACCAATCCAAGGCTGATCCTTTCATTAAAAGAGAATTCAGAAGAAACCCCAACCCTCAAAATCAACAAAGGTAGATAAAAAATAAAGACCAGAAAATTCAAACCCCTTTAAAAAATGAAAATTTTATAGGAGGAAATGATCTGGAAGATTTTGAGGGTCTGGAAGAAGATGTGACAAATTTGGGTGATGACTACACTCAACCTTATGTAACTAAAGAAGATTACGAGAAGTCTTTAAACACACCGCAACCATCAAATGAAGATGATGATATAAATAACACTGATTTCACTGTATGTCAAGAAACGACTGATTCTGTAATGGCTGAGATCCAACCTAGGTATAACCTAAGGTCTAAAAACAAACCTGTGTCAAGTCTTCAACCCAAGAAAATTCTCCCTAGAGGTGAAGTATATGTCCCCAACCTAAAAGATACCGAAACATCTACTAATAAAATAAAAGGGGCAGACTTGTTGGATCCCAAAACGAAGGAGGTTGAGACCCAAACAAGGGAAATCAAGACAGCTAAGACACACAGACTGGTGAATAAACTCACGAGTAATAAATCAGCTCAGAGAAATAATTTGGAGAAGAAAGAGCCCGAGGTTTCAACCAGAGAAACAAACAAAGGTAGTGGCAGTTTTAGTTTTGAAAATGAGATAAAAAGGATCAAAATACTGATTCCCTGGGTTGAATTAGCGAAAAATCCTGCATATCGAAAACAGATAACCAAAGTGATAGGTTGTTTAGATCAAGAAATTCAGTCTGACGTGATAAATTTGGAAGATGATAAGCCCAATATCACCTTTGGTCCACATTTCGAGGGTGCCAGAGACACAGTCGCTCCTTTCTATATCACCTTAAATGTGCATGATCGACTACTGCATAATTGCATGCTAGATTCTGGAGCTTCACATAATGTGATGCCCAAAACTATTATGGATAGACTAAGCCTCGAGATCACTAGACCTTACGGAGATCTTTACTCTTTCGATTCGAGAAGAGCTAAGTGCATGGGTATGATAAAAGATTTAGTAGTCACCCTTGCATAGGTCCCAGTCAAAAGCATCCTGATGGATGTAGTTATTGCTGATATCCCCCCAAAGTATGGATTACTACTATCAAGGTCGTGGGGAGCCAAACTTGGGGGGTCCCTCCAACTAGACATGACTTATTCCACAATTCCTGTATTTGGTGGGAAACTTACTCGGTTATATAGGGAAACGAGGTTATCCTATACAGTGAGCGATCCTTAGAATCCTAACAATTTTCCTGTTTACATTGCTGATCAAGATCTAGGAAATTGTATTTTGTCTTTTGATGATGGTATAGATAGCTGCACAGAAGAAAATTACATAGATGAAAAAGAATCCAAAAATATGCATAGCACTGGGATATGGAAAATGTTTTTGACGGTGCCCTGTCATGTGAAGGAGCAGGTGCAGGGGTACTTTTTGTGGCACCTGAAAATAAATTTGTTGTCCCTTTCTCTTACAAACTTCAATGGGATATAGACTACACCAACAATGTATGTGAGTATGAAGCCTTAGTATTAGGATTGGAAGCTGAACATAAAAAACCTGGAATTATATGGAGACGCAAAGTTGATAGTCAAATAGATGAATCAACAATATCAGGCCAAGCACCCGAGATTGAGATCATACAGAAATTGTGCCTGGGATCTAATGGAAAATTTCTTCTCATCTGTAAATATCCACTTCATCCCATGCGCTGAAAATTTGTAGGCCAGTTCGTTAGCCAAGGAAGCCTCAACATTCACTCCCCCTACATCTTTTAAATTAAAGTACCACATAGACGTAAGGCACAGACCATCCATCCCGAAAAACATACAACACTCGCAGGTTTTCAAGGATGACGAACAGATCAGGAAGTTCCTCGAAGCAGTGGGCGACTTCTCTAAAACTCACATTGATTAAGAGAATCAAAATGATCACACGTGGATCATGCAAGAAGGAGAAGACCCTCAAGAGTTCCAAGAAAAAATCACTAACCATCGCATGTTGGTTTTAAAAAATAATTAGATTCCAAAGGGACTAATCCCCCTAGAGAGACTTTTTGATCAAAATGACATGCCCTTAAAATCCACTCTGCAACCCCAACCGAAAGAGGTTGAAGATTGCGATGTAGGGACGAAAGAGGAGCCTAGGATGGTGAAAATATCAAAGTACCTTCCTCCTGAGGTAAAAGACAAGTATAAAGATTTGCTCGCACATTATAAAGACGTTTTCGCTTGGTCTTATGAAGAGATTAGAACCTACGACACTACTGTGATCGAACACAAGATACCTCTGAAGCCTAGTGTCAAACCCTTTAGGCAAAAACTTAGACAAATCAACCCTATATTATTACCTGTAGTCGAAAGGGAAGTTAAAAATCTTTTAGACGCGAAAATAATAATACCACTGAGATACTCCGATTGGGTAGCAAACCTGATCTCGGTTAAAAAAAAGAGTGGGGAGATTAGATTGTGTGTTGATTTCAAAAATCTAAATAAATCTTCCCTCAAAGACAACTACCCTCTACCTAAAATGGATCACGTTTTAGAAAAGGTAGTTGGGGCAAATAGGATGTCGATGATCGACGGTTTCTTTGGGTACAATCAAATTGCCGTAAATGAACAAGATAAAGAAAAAATAGCCTTCACTACACCCTGGGGTACATTCATGTATGATAAAATGCCTTTCGGTCTAATGAATGCAGGTGCCAACTTCCAATGTGCTATGGATATCGCTTTCATTGGCGAAAGAGACAAGTTTGTGGTTATTTATATCGATGATCTAACCGTTTTTTCTAAGTCTGACAAAGATCATTTAATACATCTCAAACATACTTTCGAAAAATACCGCAGGTTTGGTCTATCTTTAAACCCCAAAAAGTCTCACTTTGCCATGAGAGAAGGTAAACTCCTGGGTCATATTGTGTTCTGAGACGGAATTAAAATTGATCCTAGCAGGGTTCAAGCTATAGACACCATAAATATTCCTAGAAATGTAAAGGAAATTCAGTCGTTCTCAGGAAAGATAAATTTTTTGAGGAGGTTTATACCAAACTTTGCTGAAATTTTGAAATTGATCACAGGTATGTTAAAGAAAAATAACGAAGTGAAATGGACAACAGAGGCCAAAGAATCATTTGCACGTATCAAGAAGGTTATAAACGAGGCACCTGTACTAGCAAGCCCTGACTATCTAAAGGATTTTCTCATTTTCTCGTTTGCCTCCGAGCATACAATCGCCGTAGTGCTCCTCCAAAAAAACAAGGAAGGTTTCGAACAACTGATAGCTTTTTTCAACAAAAGTCTCAGAGACGCGGAACTCAAATATGATATAATGGAAAAATAAGCATATGCTATGGTAAAGGCATTAAAGGCTTTCAGAACTTATGTATTGCATTCCAAGATAATCGTGTATGTAGTTACTAGCTCTATGAAAGACATTTTAGTTCAACCTGACAGTGATGGCAAAAGGGGACAGTGGCTTGCTAAAATTCAAGAATTTGATCTGGAGATAAAGTTGATGAAACTAGTAAAGGGTCAAGGTTTGGATAAACTTTTAGCTGAATCAAATTTCAGAGCCCTTGGTATAAATAACATACAGGGATGTGAAGAGGATGAGGATATGAATGAGCTCTACGAGAAAACAAGTGAAATCAGAATCGAAGAGAAGTTTACATCCTCTGATTGGTACAAAAACATAGTATCATACCTACTGACTTTGAAGTGCCTGAGTGATTTATCTCCCTCCAAAGCCAGAACGCTAAAACTACATGCGGTCAAATATTGCATATCTGAGAGTCAATTGTATTGGAAAGAACCACTTGGTTTCCTATTGGTTTGTTTGGTTGAATCTGAAACAGAGAAGGTCATAAGCAAATTCCACAAAGGAGTGTGCGGGGGACATCACGCTTGGAGAGCGACAGCTTATAAAATCCTGAGGGCAGGGTATTATTAGCCTAAACTCTTCTAGGACGTCAATGCCAAAGTCAAGGCTTGCAATCCTTGCCAATTGTTCGTGGGCAAGCATAAACTCCCAGCACTACCATTAGTCCCGGTCAAAACAGAGGCTCCGTTTCAGCACTAGGGACTCGATTTTATAGGCAAAATTAACCCCCATTCTAGCGCTCAACACAAATGGATCCTAACCACCACAGATTACTTCACTAAATTGGTGGAGGCTATTCCAACCAGAAGGGAAACAGATTCGGTGGTAATATATTTCCTGGAAGAAAACATTTTAGCTAGATTCTACTGCCCCTGAAATGTAGTCGCAGATAACGCCCAGGCTTTTAAATCTATGGCTATGATCAGTTTTTGCCAAAAATACAATATCGTGCTCGGACATTCCACGACATATTATCCCCAAGGAAACGGACTAGTCGAGTCTTCAAACAAGAGTCTGATCAATATAATTAAGAAAGTGTTGAACGAGAACAAAAGATCTTGGCATGTACATTTAAAATACGCATTATGGGTGAATCGGATGGGCACGAAAAAATCCATCGACACCTCTCCTTTCCAGATGCTGTACGTGACTGACATGGTATTACCCATAAAATTGGCACTTCCCATAATGAAACTGTGGCAAGATGAGAAAGAAGAACCTAACCATGTCACAAGGAGAATAAATCAGTTGATCAAAGTACAACAACACAGGGTCGAAGTGGACGAAAGTTTGAAAAAATACCAAGACGACATGAAAACGTTAATCGACCGTAAGACAAAAGACAGAGAGTTTCTCCCGGGCGATTTGGTCCTGAGATGGGATGCTAGGAAGGAATATTTGGTGAAACATGGTAAATTCGATCATATTTGGTATGGACCATTCAGAGTCCCAGCTTCCGAAGGAAAAAATTCATTTTTATTAGAAAATATGGACGGTAAAATCTTCAACGGCCCTGTTAACGGGCATTATTTAAAACACTACATGAAATAATTGGTTCCCAAAAGATTTCCATTGTATATACCGGTTTGTATTTGTTTTCTATCTCATGATTTCTTTGAGGTAAGCTTATTTTCACTTTAAATTAATTAGTTCAGTAATTTTGTAGAAGTAGAGATACGCAATTTTCAATACATTCAACTCTTTTAAAGGACACTCTTTGTGTTTACAGGATTTCGGCTTGCGACCTAAATGAGTGAAAGGAGAAAACAAAAAGTCATATATTGGAGACTGAATTCGCCGAAAACAGGTGATAGAAAAGGTTTTTGGTTATTTTAAAATGGTAAGGAAAAGGTACGAACTCCTTAGAATTCTGTTCTTTAAGAAAGCAAAGGTCTCCAAGCATCGTAATAGTCCTATCAATCTAATGTTTTCACTTGACTGTTATTAAAAAGAACAATTACTTGCTCTAGGTCCTAAGAATTTAACTTAAAATAAAGATAGGTGGTAGTTAAAATAAACAGAAGAGTAAGGCATCTCTGGGAAAAGGTTTTCAAAAGTCGGTTTTAATTTTCGACCCCTGTTTCTTAGTGTACAAACCTCTGTCCGTCGCCTTTCTTTCGGTCTTCAGATTTACCTTCTGAAAAAGCCAAGTATCTTTCTAGGTTTATATACATAGGGGGAAGAGATTATGTTTTAACTTTGAAAGCTATAAAGCATGTTTTGGAAAGTAAGCTGGTCTTCACAACTCCTCAGTCTCTTACTAAACAAAGTTATGCATAGGTTGATCCTGACTATTCTAGTTTTTTCAACAATTTTGAAAGATTGAGGCTTGCTCGAAGGAAAACCCCTAAGAATAATTTTTCCCCTTTTTCCCTGTGGGCTAAGGTGTTGTGAAAGTTAAGGGAAGGTTGGTACCGAGTAATCAAAGTAAGTTGACAGACCTCCATTGCAAAATATTACACAGATATCACCCCCTCATACAAACTGATTGCCCCCACTTTGTGTTTTAAAAAGTAAATTATAAGACAGATGGCGAAAGGAAAGTCATACTTAATTGTACATCTAATCTTAAGAGACGATGAAAGGAAATTCATAAATCATTGCCCTCATCTTAGCATTTAAATGCGTAAATATTTTCGAAGTGGTGAAAGGAAATTCAACAAAAAGGGCCAGATAACTTCACCGGGGTACTGAATAGGCTCGCTGGTAGTGAAGCAATATCTCAGATATTGCTTCACTACCAGCGAGCCTNCCGGGGTACTGAATAGGCTCGCTGGTAGTGAAGCAATATCTGAGATATCTGTAAGGCTGTTATACATGAATATCACTCTACTTTGGTAATCAATTTTCTCGAAACTGGATCTATGTCCTAAGTTTAGACAGGGTTCCCTAATTAAAAACATGTAATAGACTTCGTTTGATGCAAGCCAAAAGCCACAAGATCTGTTGGATTTCCTAGGACTGTTTTGATCGCCTAAATGCAGACATAAATTCAGTAAAGAGAAAGAGAAAGTCGTGAAAGGGACTGCAGCTGAGTGTAAGACGTATTTGAGTGTTGGAAAGCTTTTTAGAAGTGAAAGACAAAGTCTCTTCTTCCCTCTTCTTATCCTTTCCTTAAAGCGAGTTTCAAAGAAGTGAAACTAGTGATTCCATTTACCCAATACTGGCACGTGGTCTATTGTTCTTCCCATCTCGCAGGGAGATGGGATCCCTAGTTGGAGCCTATGTTGGAGCTGCCTTTTTTGACTAGTTTTAAGCGTAATTCTTGCAATCAAAGGCTGGTCATTTAAGTTTTCTTTTACTTCGTGACCTTTACCCTTTGAAAATCTCAGTAGTCCAAATATGCAAAGTGGCAAGGGTCATTGTGGTCCTAATACCATTTCCTTTTAACCATCAACAAGATTTTTCACTTTTCTTTACCTCAGGATATCGCGTTTTGGGAATTACAAGTTACACTGTTTTTAAGCCCCAATGCGTGAAGTTGTGAAGTAACCTTGAAAGTTTACCCAGGTTAGCACCAAGAGTAAAGTTCCTTAAACCTTAGTTAAGCGCTGTCGATATTTCGCGTCTTGGCATTTTCCCTCCCCAAAAGTCTCACCGTCACAACTCCGATAGGCGAAGTCGCGAGACGTTCACGCAATTTACCTGGGTTAGTGTTAGGGGTGAATAGATTTTAACCATAGTTAAAGTCTATCGGGATTTCGTAACTCGACATGCGTTTCTCCCAAAAAATATACCTTCGAAGCCTCGAATCATGAAGTCGCAATATTACTTAAATATAAATTAATTAAACACTTAACCCGATTTACCTTCTGGATTAACTAGATCACATCATCATGATCTCAGAATTTTGCGACTCGACATATGCTTCTCCCGGGAACTTTACCTTCGAAGTCCCGATTCGCAAAGTCGCGATTTTAGCTAAACATGATTAGTCAAACGCTTAATCCAAATTACATTTTCCCTTAATCTAGATTACGTTTTCGCTTAACTAGATCGCATCACCGTGATCTCGGGTTTTAGGGGCTCGAAAGGTTAGAGTGAAAACTCCCAATACGACAAACGTCGAAAGGTTGATTAAAGTTTAAGAAATCTTGATTAAAGAAGCTAAGCCAGCTTAATCAGTGTTTAATACAAGTAATAAAATGCACAGTCTATGAGGTAATTTTAAATGTTCCTTGCGCCAACTTGTGTCACGAACCGTCGCAATTTATGGCATTAATTGGAAATGAGACGAAGAGACAAGTAAGGATATGTTTTTTATTACTAAATCTGTCCCTAAAAATGATTTGACCGTTCTGTTCATAAGGACGTCGAGGTTTTAAATGGTTGAAGATTTAGATCTTTTTCTTTCTGTTCTGTTCATAAATCTCATTTCTATTTTGCGCAAAGAATTTTTTCTCAGCAAGCTGATTTCTGTATGTATACACACTTTTATTACAGGAGAGCTAAGTCACAATCCTCTGTCATGGCCCCACGAAAAGAGTCCAAGGCAAATGCTGAGATTTCAGGACAAGGCTCTGATAATGTTTTTGATACTTCACCACGAAACGTTGATTCTGTACGAACTTGGTCATACATCTTCGAGGTTCTGCAATCCGATTTGGTAAACTGTTCGGATGATTCTAGTGACAACGAGAAGGATGACTTGACCACCAAATACAAGATCGTCATCCAAGCAGAGATGCATAAAGTAGCAGCCAAGCCACGTCTTCTTCCTTACTATGACATGATCCGATGGGCACTAGATCATGTAGATATCCCGACTAGAACCATCATTAGCGAGTAGAGGGTCACTGTTGGGACCTTTAGACCAGAAAGCCTACACGTGATGTACAAATTGTCATCCTCGTCAAACTTCACTTACAATGCCCAATTTCTGGAGGATTTTAAACAAAAGGAATGCAAGACATATGACAAAAGATTATCTGATTTGATCAAGGATTGGGTCTCACACCCCGCAAAGTTCAGGGCAGATAGTAACGGAGTTTACTCCATATCTTCTTTGGAACCACAGTTCAAATACATAGCAATGATGACCTATAGACTGTATGGGAGGGAAGACACCACACATTTTTTCCTCCCATGGGTGCCTCTAATGCATACAATCACAGAGGGTTGTTCCTTCGACTAGGCCAAACTGTTGTCCGATAGTTTAACCAGTCAGATTATAGAATATCGGACGCAGAGGGCGAGCGGGAAGGCCGCTTCATTTTTTATGTCTGCATACATCATGGACGCAGTGTGTTTCATGACACCTTTTCCCTTAATGAGCTGGAGCTGGGCTCCATCAGATTCTGAACCTATCCATGTCTACCATTAAAAGCTTTGGGAGGATAAGTCCTCAGATTTCATATACGAAATTTTCAATTGGGTAATGGTATCGATGCATGTCACCATCTTCAGTAATCCACCGCCCCGGATCTCAGACAACATTGCAGCCAATTTGAGCAGTGTGGCCGACTGGTACGTGGAGGAAGAATTTTCATACATCAGGGTTTTCAGTGCTTATGTCCCTCCACATGCTCTACCATTATTTATACCCGATAGGCTGGCTTGTCGCGATATTGCCAGACAAATCCTGATTGGTGGCATAAGAAAATAGCTTAAGGGATTTTCAAAGAAGGTATGGCCACCTTTCCCCATTTATTTAATTACCTATTCTTTATTAGATTTCGGGCATGCAAAGGCCGAGGAAACAACCTTAGAAGATATAAAATTGGTCCATATTGAATTCAAGAAACACGACCCACATAGGGTCATGAGTAATCACTTGGCTAGTTGTGGCCTTAAAAGATTTGAGCACGAGAATTCGCCTCATGATGACATTTTTTGAGGCGCGAAATCTTATGCCAAGGTTTTGGCTCAGATACAAACCCTATTGCCCGAAGAGAGGGCCAATGTTTTCAAATTCCAAGAACATAGGCGGAGCTACCTTCCCCTAGTATTACGGGGTGAGAATCCAACGACTGTAGAGGTGCAGCAAGCAGAAGCCGAAGGCTCCAAAGATTCAACACCCAACCAAGAAGAACACCAGGACAAGAAAGAGCAAATTGGGGGCCCGAAATAGGAAGCCGAGACTTCCAACCCTCCAAGCGAGCCAACCTCGGTTGTTACTCCAAGAAAATCATCTAAGCAGGTCGGCAATCCCATCGTTTCTGTTACACTCCTACAGTCCACGAAGGGGGTCCCAGACGCAAGATGGGTTTTTGACGAAGAATTAATGCCCATAACATTGGAAGAGATACCTCTGAATGAATTCTTATTCGATAAGAAGAGAAAGGCTGTCGTGAAATAAGAACTTTACCAAGAGGCGGGTACAGTATCAAAGAAATTTAAAATTTTAACTGATGGGAGAGCTATGAAAAAGGAGAAGTTTGCAACTCAAATAGTAGGAACATTAGGGGCATTCGCTACAGCCAACCAGTATTCAGTCGGGACCCTAAAGAATCAGTTGAAGTGAAAAAATCATTTGATCAAAACATTAGAGGCTAAACTAGCTATAGTAGAGGCCGCTGCCAAAGATCAAGCGAATACAGGTTTAGAACAAGCTAGAGTAGCTGATCAAAAGGAAATGAAGCGGCTCAAAGCCGATCTTGAACAGACACAACTGCTGGCTCAGACAAGTCAGATACAGATAGGCTAGAAAGGAGAATTGATAGAGCAACTGCAAGCCAAATTAGATATCGCTGAAAGCCAAGTAATCGATATCGGGATATTTCAATCCCAAGCTATAGAAATCAGAAAAAGAGTGTCGACAACTCAAGAAGGTCTACTCGCTAAGGTGGAAACGATTCAAAACAACTGCCAACTCATTGATCGAGTATTGGAAAACCTCACTCTTAGAGAAAAAGATGTTGGGGCGGCTCGAGTTTCTTTCCAGGAGGCTATTATAGCCACGACGAGAAGGGAAACCGGCAGTAGTTCCAGGTTTTCTATCTCGGAGCAAACCCGAGGTAACATCTTGTTGAAATAATGGGAGCGTAATATATCCGAAGGCAGACAACAAGCTAAAGAGGTAAGAAAATTTTGTGAAGAAACCTTCGGTTTTCTAGATGGGAGTTGGTTGGGTTTCGATGATGAAAGCAACACTGAAATACTCGTCCAGATCAATATAGCCAAGCATCTGCTCAAGATCAAGGAAAATGAAGAAAGAGAATTGGATGAAATATCACAAATAACCCAGACAGACATAGTCCAAATAGATAAATGGCTAATTAAACCAAGTGTACAATTATGTTCTATCAGTGCCAAAGACCAAAAGGTGGAAGGAAAGTTGCCACAATTGGTGAAGGATTGTTACACTTTCGAGGCCAATAATCAAGCAGAACCTTCTAAGTTGATATCCCAGCTAGTGGAGAAGTGTGTCATTTGCACAGAGCATGCGAAGAGACAGGTTTCTGGTACCAAATGAGGACAGAGACAAAGAATTGAAACATTTAAATTCCTTTGTTGTAACCGAAAACCTCTGGAACGATTGGGATTCCAACATATAGAAATTTGTATAAATATACATTTTGAAGAAAGAAAAAGGGGTTGGACCTTTTTGGTCAATTGTAAATAGAGACTATCTCATTTTTGAATTAATACAAAGCAATCCAGAGACTCCTGATTCCGTCAAGACTGTGTTATGAGTTTGTTTTCTCTGTAATTTCATATTTAATTTCATTTCGCTTATATATGTCTGATGAATGTTTCATTGCAATTTAGTAAAACCTCTACTGTAGTGATCATTTTTAGCCATCTATATCGTTTGCAGTTTTCCTCTGTATCGGCTATCAGCAAGTACAAGACCTATGAACCTTTTAGATTGTCATATTTTATGCTTAATCAGATTCCTTCTTATCTTATTTTCTTATTATGTTTACAGGGTGAGATTCTCCCTTAATAGGAGCCTTGCTTTATAGACAGCTTAATGTTTTTCTCATATTTCACACATCATTTATTTAAAATATAACTCAGTTACAGAAAAAGGCATTTGGTTTGCATTTTATCTTTAATATCGAATTCAATAGTTCTCTTTTATAAGATCAAATTGATACAACATAAAAAACCTCAAACTCATTTTTAATTTACTATTCCTCTATGACTGTCCCTATTGTAAGACATCCCAATATTGAACCCGGTTTATCGGATCCAACCCATATCGCCCTAAATCTCTTCGATACTATACTTAAAACAACGACCACCTGGGTAGAACTTGAACATTCATGGGCCGCAATTGAACAGGACATAAACATCCAGGAATAGTTGGAAGTGTGATAACGACCAATTGGAAATCATCCTTAGCTTCCTTTCTTGAAGGTTGATGCTCTCTTCCTTCTTACTCCTCACTCACTTTCGGATGCTTAGACACTGTACTTTCTAAGCCTTAGGTAAAGACTCTGGAACAACAATAATTGTGCCAACTCTTGGGAAGTCCTAGGAGATCCAATCTCACCAAATCATCATCATCGACTGTTATTTCCACACTCGCCATCTC
>JASDQU010505542.1:26619-36697 GCA_032191745.1 Picea mariana | reverse complement strand
TGCCAAGGGTAACCACTTGAACCATTGTGTTTGTTTACCAGAGACAAAGCAATGAAGGTAGCATTCCAGACATTTGTTCACTATCTCAGTTTGTCCATCAGAATGAGGATGATAAGATGAGCTATGAGCCAATTGAGTACCCAAAAAAGAAAATAATTCTGTCCAAAAATGTCCAATGAAGATGGGATCTCTGTCACTTACAATAATCTTTGGGATTCCATGTAGCATTTGAACTATCTCCATGAATGCATTAGCAACTGTACTGGCTTTGAAATGATGAGAGAGTGCACAAAATTTTGCGTACTTGGTAAGTCTATCAACAATCACCATGATGACACTCTTTCCTTTAGACTTCGGTAACCATGTGATGAAATCCATGGAAACCTCCTCCAAACGTTGACTTGGAATGGATAATGGTTGTAAAAGACCTAGAGTCTTAATTGTTTCCACCTTATTTTGTTATCAAACCAAACATTCTGCCACAAACCTTTGGACATCAGTTTTAAGGCCATCCCAAAAAAATTCTCTTTTGACCCTGTGATGGGTTTTCAAAAATCTCGAGTGCCCTCCTACCAGAGAGGTGTGCAATTCCAAAAGTACCTTTTGTTTGAGTTGGGAGTTCTTACATAAATATAAGCAATTTTTGTACCATAGTGAATCATTTTTCTATGTGAATGTATCAAATGCACTAGAATCCTATTGCAACCTTTGAATGAGAGTCCACAATTCTTCGTCATTCTTCCATTCATCCCTTGGTTTCTGTTATCCAATCAGGTTGGACGATAGAGATAGCAAAAATATATGCCTCAACATCTTCATCCTTTCTTGAGAGTGCATCTACCGCAACATTTTGCTTCCCTTTTTTGTAGACGATTTCAAAGTCATAACCCAACATCTTGGTCACCCATTTTTGTTGCTCTTCTGAAGATAGTATTTGTTCCAAGAAGTATTTAAGACTGTCATGATCTATTTTTACCTTGAAGTGTCTTCCTATCAGGTAAGAGCACCATTCATCAATAACGAGAATGGGAAACTTATCTTTAATGATGATCTTGTTGAGCTCTCTATAATCTTGACACATACGCCACGAGCCCCCTTTCTTAAGTACCATTACCACTGGTGTACAATAAGAACTTTGGCTAGGTCTAATAATCCTAGTCTCTAACATTTCTTCAACCATATGCTCAATTTCACTCTTATGGGCATAAGGGTATCTATAAGGCCTGATGTTAGGAGGAAAACTCCCAAGAATTAAGTGAACAACATGATCATGATCGTGAGTGGGTGGAAGACCTCTGGGAATATCTTCAAATACTTTGGAATGCTTATAAATGATCACTTAGAGATCTAGGGGAATAGATGGCTTAGATGTTTGAACATCTGGTGAGCATAGTTGTACAATTACACCGTGATGCCCCTTTTTCAATAATTTTGTCATGCCATTAGAGCTTACCACCTTACTGGGTTTCCCTGTGATACCCCTTAACTCAAATTCCTTTCCTTCCAATGAAAATTTCATGAAAAGTTTTTGAAAATTAAAAGCCATTGTTCCCAATGATTGTAACCATTGGACCCCTAGTATGACATCAACACCACCCATGGGTATAGCAATCATTGGACTATTCATTACATATTCCCCCATAGTAAGATTGATCTTAAGGCATTTTCCTGAGCAATTGATAGTTCCTCCATTTACAATCATTAATTGAAACTCTGGCACTGGATATATGAAGCAATTAAGAGCTTTGGCTAATTTACAGTGAATGAAATTATGAGTACTACCATAATCAATTAACACTATTACCTTTTTATTTTTGATATGTTCTTTGATATGTGGGTTTGAGGAGTGCTAATTCCAGCCAATGCATGACATGATACGGTGGGAGTCATCTCTTAGGAAGAAATCTCTTCTACATGTTCATCCTGAGATGGTTATTGTTCTCGTTCTTCTTCCTCTTCATAATCTATGTAGAATAATTTCTTCTCACCACACTTATGTCCCTTCATGTACTTGTTGTCACAATTAAAGTATAAACCGTTTGCTTTTCTTTGCTCCAATCGTTGAGGTGTCAACCTTGTAGGCTGGTGGTTTAGAAGAAGGGATATTATTCTCTCAATAGATGTTAGGGGTGGTCCTTCTAGTAGCCATAGCCATATTTATACTTTCAACATTTCTCGCCACCATGAACGCCTTCTCCAATGATTTGGGTTCCCAAAGGCAAACCTCATGTTGAATGTTATCCTTTATGTTGGAGATACTTCACACACACCTAGGATTTATTTTTCCTAAGGTTTTCCCTATGTTTATTAGTCATTATTCAGTCTCCTATAGTTTAGGGAGAATATTCCTTTTCCTGCATTCTAGGAGAATATTCTCTTCAGTTCACACTTCAGTTGGATCAGTTGAATGGAGTCTTAATGCCACATTGGTTCCATCACCATGCAACATAGGGATCATCACTGCTAATGTGAATTTTCCTTGGGATTGTCACCAGACTATTGCATTACCCTTGCTTCACCATGTTTCAATCAGTTAGCTGAAGACCGAGAGGCTAGTTAACTCATAGTAGGTGGTAATTAACTCCTGTAAATGTCGGTATGTGTCCAGATCACTCTAGAACACCACTATGGCGCATTGGATTCTCTTCCAATGTGCATTAGTTGAGTTATACAAAGTATATTATGTGTAATTTATCATTCATTCATTCAGTTAATACAATTCTCTCTCTCTCTCTCTCTCTCTCTCTCTCTCGTTTCCGTCTTTTCTCATTTCTTCTGCAAACTGTGTATGTCCTTTTCTAGCTAGATCTTATCTATGCAGGTTCATTTACATTTACATGGTATCAGAGCCAACGGATTTCTACAAAAAGAGACACCAGACTCCTTTTGCAGGTACCGAAGATTGAAGACTACGGGAAAATGGAATTTCCAAAAGAATTGATTCTTACACCGTACAATTTCTTTGCATGGAAGGACATGATGGTAATGCATCTTCGAAGCAGAGGATTATACAGGTTAGCCATGGACACAGAGACCTRATCCACATCAACCATAGAAAAATCCAAGTATATAAATCAGATGGATGAAGCGTATGAAACTATTTGCAGTCTCATTTCTCTTGAGATCCTCTTTCACATATCCTCCTGTAAAACCCCCAATGAAGTCTGGACCACCATGGAAGGACTTTTTGGCAAACATGATGAGATGAGGAGGCATATAATCGAGGTGGAATTGCTCACTCTGGATACAAAAACCTTCGTCAATATATATGATTTTATTATTATCAAATATAAGGATTTGATGTCGCAACTCAAGGCTTGCAGGGTTGACAAATCTAACAAGGAGAAACAAATGGTTCTTACCATTCTTTCCAAACTTAGTCCAGAATACTCAGTGTTTGTATCCAATTTTCATTCAGTTAGGCTCGCTTTTAGAGCTACCTGTAAATGCCTTCTCTTGAGGCCTTTATTGAGTCTTTGACGCAAGAGCAAACCAAGCTCATCAATATGGGCAAAATCAAAGGCTCAAAGGCACATGCACTTGTTATGCAAGATGGTAGTAATCACCAAAATCAGAAATCTAAACACAAATACAAAGGGAAGGGACATGCAAATCCAAAGAAGGAAGGGTACTGAAAACCCTTCAACGATTCCTCCGGATCCAAAGGTGGAAAGGGAAGAAAAGGGGAGAAATGCACTTACTGCCAACAAGGATTCCATCCAGAATCTGCATGCATGTAGAAAAAGATAAATCAAATGGCATAAATACTTCAACAAAACAATCTTGGAGATCGCATCCCTGAGGGTGCCAAGAAGAAGAAGCCAGAAGATCTAAACCCCAAAAAAGGTAATTCTAGCCATGCTTTGATTGCCATTAACTTCTCTCTCAATGTTGGGATTGTAGATTTGGGTGCATCACAACACATGAAATCCAAAAAGGAAGTCTACTCTTCATTGGATGCATGCAAAGGTCCTCCTATTCTGATGGGGGACGACTCTCCAGTCAAAGTCACTGGCAAAGGAAGAGTTGAACTCACAAACAAGAGCTTTGAGAATGTGCTACATGTTCCCAAACTCTTCATCAATCTTCTCTCCATGTATCAGATGAAAAACTCTGACACCGAAAAGGAAGTAATATTCACACCTTTTGTTGTGGATATCTATGACATGCAAACTAATTCCAAAGTTGCTACCGGTGAGGTAAATCACTAATTCAGACTCTACACATTTTCTGAATTTATTGAACCAGATTTTGCATTACTGCTTACGCATGGTGATGAAAGCAGTAAGATATGGCACAAAAATTTCGTGCATTTAAATTTTAGATACATGCAACAACTTAGCAAGCAGGGAATGGTTGAAGGTATACCTGACATCCACTTCTCCAAAGGAATTTGTGAGGGATGTGTTCTTGGAAAACACCCTCAAGAGAAATTCGACAAAGGAAAGACTCAGAAGGCCTCCTCTCCTTTGGATCTGATCCACAACTATCTCATGGGCCCTTTTTCACATCCATCAATTAGTAAAGCAAGGTATGTGCTCATTTTTGTTGATGGTTTCTCATGCCATACTTGGACTTTCTTTCTCAAGCAAGAATCTGAGGTCTTTCAACACCTCAAAGATTTCAAAGGCCTTATTGAGACACAATCGAGAAAGAAGATCAAAGTCCTTTGAACAGATAATGGGGGGGAGTATGTCAACCATGATATAGAAAATATTTGTCTTGAGGTTGGCATTTAGTTGCATCACACGGTTCCTTATAATCTGCAGCAAAACAGAGTTGCTGAGCGGAAAAATAGATCCCTAAAAGAGATGGCATCTTCATGATGCATGCAAAGTCACTTCCATAGAGATTATGGGCCGAAGCACTTAATTGTGTAACCTACATCCAAAATAGATCTCCCCATAGATATGTCAATGATAAGACCCCCTTTGAGGCTTAGAGCGGCCTCAAACTGGAAGTGACCCACTTTCGTATATTCGGTTCTCGTGCATGGGACAGGATTCCCTCTAAGAAGAGGAAGGCACTTGATCCATAGAGTATAGAATGTATTTTTGTTGGATACCCCGATGGTGTGAAGGGATACCAACTCATTGATACCTCCACAGACCGACTCATCATTGAGCATAGTGTCCAATTTGAGGAAAGTATCTCGCATGTAACTGAACAGCTGCATGCAAACACTTTTGTTCTTCCACCTGTCAGAGATGATGAGCATGCGATGCTGAATATTATTTAGATGAGAGTTTTGATTCAGATACTGAGTCAGTATAGTCAGATGAAAAGTCAGTGCATGCAAATGCATATGCAGAGCCAGAGCCGAGGCCCAAATGGGCCAAGACTACTCTTCAGGATGCATGAGATCTTGTTGGGGATCCAGCTGATACCAGGAGTACTCGATCTGATTTCGAGGAGCCACCTCTTACACTCACTGCCACTGAACCGATGCCATCCAGGCATTTGTTCCTGGTTCAGTCTTTAGATCCACAATCCTATGGTGAGACTACTGGGAATCCCTTTTGGGAATCCACCATACAGGAGGAGTACAACTCCCTTCTTGAGAACTAGACTTGGGATCTGGTTGCCCTTCCTTTAGAAAGGAAACTTGTCAGGTGCATATGGGTCTACAGGACCAAGAGCGCAATAGATGGACATGTTAGTAGATACAAAGACATGCTAGTTTCCAAAGTCTTTCAATAGGTGCACGACATTGACTATGATGATACCTTCGCTCTAGTAGCGAAGATGGATTCTATACATTTGGCACTTGCCATTGCGACGAATAAGGGATGGGAAGTCCATTAGATGGACATGAAGAATGCATTTCTTCATGGAGATATCTCTGAGGAGATCTATATGAAGCAATCTCAGGGCTTCATGCATGATTCATCTTTGGTATGTTGACTAAAGAAGTCACTTTATGGCCTCAAACATGCCCCGAGGGAATGGTATGCCAAGATGGACTCCTACTTGCTGTCACAAAACTTTGTACATTGTAAGTCAGACCTGAACGTTTACATGCTCAGGATGACTAATTCACTTCTACTTCTAGTTTTGTATGTTGATGATTTGCTGATCATCGGTTGCTCGACTTCAATGATTGCTGTAGTCAAGAGGATTCTGCATGACAAGTTCTTGATGACGGACATGGGTCCGCTACATTTCTTCCTTGGTCTCAAGATCAGTCAGGATGCATCAGACATCAATTTGTCTCAGGCCAAGTATTCACGAGATCTCCTCAAGAGATTCAACATGACAGATTGCAATTCTGCCCCGTCTCCTTTCCTATCATGATTTAGACTTGAGGATGGCGGGGACACTCCATTGGTGGGCACCACACTGTACAAAAAACTAGTGGGGAGCTTGTTATATCTCACACACTCCAGAGCATACCTCTCCTATGAAGTTGGAGCAATCTCTCAATTCATGAAAGAGCTGCATGAGATACATTGGAAGGCTGCAAAGAGTATACTTCGATACGTACAGGGCACCATCACCTTTGGGATTCACTATGCAAAAAACTTTGCATTGGACCTCATCGGGTTCACTAATTCTGACTGGGTTGGCAACAACATTGATCGCAAGTCCACATCTGGTTACTCACTCAGTCTGGGTTTCAGGCCCATCTGTTGGTCAAGCAAGAAGCAGGATGCTATTGCTATCTCTTCATCCAAGGCAAAGCACATAAGGGTAGTTAACATAACCATTCAGGCTATGTGGCTACAACATTTTCTCACTGAGTTGGGCATTCAATTTCACCAGCCAATCACCATTTGGTGTGACAACCAGAGCACTTTGAAGTTCTGTAGAGATCCATTTCAGAGGCAGTGAATGAAGCACATCGAGATCCACATGCACTACATCCGAGACTTAGTACATGAGGGGATCATCGACCTACAATTCTGTCCTTCAACATAATAGACTGTAGACATCTTCACCAAGACATTCACTAAGCAAAAGTTCCAGTCTCTGCGCAGTCGTCTTGGAGTGAAGGACGTAGTTTCCTAGCAGCTGTCAATTCTTTTTTTGATACATTGTACCTTGAGGGGGGGTTTTTCCCATGATTTTTTCCCTTTTTCCTAATTTATTTCAGTGTGTCTTTTGTATGTGGGTACCTAACATGGCCTCGTTGCCATGACCCACTTTTTATTTTCAGCATAGTGATGTTCAGGGGGGGGGTGTTGGAGATACTTCACACACACCTAAGATTTATTTTTCCTAAGGTTTTCCCTATGTTTGTTAGTCATTATTCAGTCTCCTATAGTTTAGGGAGAATATTCATTTTCCTACATTCTAGGAGAATATTCTCTTCAGTTCACACTTAAGTCAGAGCAGTTGAGTGGGGTCTTAATGCCACATTGGTTCCATCACCATGTAGCATTGGGATCATCACTGATAATGCATATTGTCCTTGGGATTATCACCAGACTAGCACATTATCCTCACTTCACCCTTTTTCATTCAGTTAACTAAAGACCGAGAGGCTAGTTAACTCAGACTAGGTGGCAGTTAACTCCCGTAATTGCCGGTGTGTGTCCATATCACTCTAGACCACCACTATGACACATTGGATTCTCTTTCAATGCGCATTGCTTGAGTTATATAGGGTATATCATGTGTAATTTATCATTCATTCATTCATTTAATACAATTCTTTGTTCTCTCTCTCTCTCTCTCTCTCTCTCTCTCTCTCTCTCTTGTTTCCGTCTTTTCTCATTTCTTCTGCAAACTGTGTATGTCCTTTGCTAGCTAGATCTTATTTGTGCAGGTTCATTCACATTTACACTTTAAATTTCCTATGAAGACATCAATCAGGTGCTCTTCTGGAATATCTATTACCTTTATATTCAATCTTTGGAACTTCTCAATGTGCTCCGCAACTGAACCCTTTTGCTTGAGATTTATCAATTGGATGAAGAAGGTATTACTCCTTGTATCATCATAGTGTGCTATCATTTCTTCCATGAAAATTGTCCAAGTGACAAGTGATTTGTGAGAACAAAGCAATCAATACCACACAAACTGATTAGGTTCTAAATATAAGGATGCAATTCGTACCTTTTGTGTGTGTGGCACATCATGTAGATCAAAGAACTACTCCATTTGGAGTATCCATGTGATTGGATCCTTGCCATCAAACTTCCTCATATCGATCTTAGGAAAGTGGTTGGTCTTCAACCCAAAGCTGGAGTTTCTCCAGTCTTGATTCATCTTCCTTGTGTCCTGATCATGAATTTCATGGGATACATTGTCACTTTCAGGTGGCCTCTCTATTAGCAACTTTTTCAACCCTTCCATGATCCCCCCTTTTAATCCATCCATCTTAGTATCCATCATCGCTTCCAGCTTAGTTTTAGTTGAATCCATCATCCTTTGTATTTCATCTTTTGTTACTGCCTTCTTTTGTAAATCATCTATGTCCTTACACATTTCTTCACCTTCATCAAGAGTCCAAGTAGGACTGTCTAAGGGCTTATTTAGTGTAGAAGCTCCCTTTTTTGGTGGCATGTTGGCCAAGTATCACTGCAAGGTAGGAATTCCTAATTGGCTTAGGCAGAGGTCCTCACAGAAAAGGAGTGTTAGGTGCTATAACTCTCTGATATACGTGCGGGGTCCAACAATAGTACTCGACCTAATATCTCATGGCACTAACTAAGAAGGCTTGACCATGCCCTTAGCCATACTATATGACTACCCAGGTAGTAGAGAGTGATCTCCCCGAGTGTCGTACTCAGTGTATTATAGCAACAAAACAGCCAAAAGGTTTACTCGGTTGGTCTCATGATTCTAGGGGGTCTCCCAATATACGCTAGGTACGTGGGAGCTCAAATACATAGTAGTTTTTTCTAATGTGCAACCGTTCGAAAGGGGCCTTCTGATATACTCTCGGTATGTGGAAGAACCACACAATCCCCAGATTGTAGCGCTGACAAGTAACAAAAGCTCCAACATTTAGAGACATCAGAATACCTATGTACCTAAAAATCCCTAATATTCTCCCAAATTTATTTGATACTCCTTTTATTCCACTTTATTCCACTTTTTGAATCACCCAAATTGGGTCTTCTAGTTAGAAGATACGCAAATTTCCAAAAAAAAAATGCACCTTTTAAAACCCTGATTTGGAAACTGTTCTGCTAGCCTACCTTTCTTCTGCTGTAGCTCTGCAATTTTGGCCCTTCTGAGTATAAATTTTGGCCTGAGGTATCCTGATGAGTCTTCTTTCCAACCTCACAGATTAGACCAAGATTGGATTCTCCAAGAGAATTTTATGATAACTTTCCCAAGATGTGCTGATTTTTTCCCTTTCAGGAGAGCGAACTTGTATGACCTGCCCTGTGGCACTGTCTTCACTTCAAAAATTGAAATTTGAACTAGTAAAACTTCAGTATTTACACTAACACTTCATTCTGTACACTAACCCATGGAATATGTCTCACTCAATTTGGAGGTCTGTAGCTTCAGATATAACAATTTTCCCAAGAACACTTGTTTTAGACTGAATTATGGACCATCCAGAAACCCTAATTTCCTCAGAGAATAAATTTCAGAGTACAGAGAATCAAGGGATGAAATTTGAAAAAGGTCTTCACTATTCTTCCTTTGTACTATAAAAATTTCAGAACCTGAAACTAAGCCGAAACAAATTGGGAGCGAAAATCCCACGAAGAACTTTTTCAGACTAGTTTCAGGACTAGTCAAAAACCCTAACTTGGACATAATGTATCTACAAAAATATAGAGAACCAAGATATGAAATTTTGACACAAGTTATCTCTATATGTATCCTCTACACCATATAAGTTTCAGATCCCAAAACCTTCCAGAAAAAATGTTGCAATGAAAATTCCAAGAAGACTTGTTTTGAAGAAGCTAGTCCCGAGGATTGACTAGCTCCGATACCAAATGTTAAGAACCAAATATCCAAACAACATAAAAACCTCAGAATAAGTACTCCACGCCTTAACAAAGAGATAAATTCAGATAATAAGCCTCTTCGAGGGGGAAACCTCCTTATACATCATATGAATTCACAAATACAAGATGATTCCAAATGAAAAGGTCTCCTTGGTATATAT
>JASDQU010505541.1:46989-59938 GCA_032191745.1 Picea mariana | reverse complement strand
GGGTGGCCACCGATATCCACCTGGATCAATGTTCCCCCTTCACTACCTTCAGTCCATTGATCCACACCATTATTTTAGGGATGTCAGCGTAGGAAACCAATAATTCTGAGTTATGGATTCATATCTCTAGTTGCTAAAAATGGATTCTTGGATTTTTAGCTTCTATTTTCTTCAAAATTGGAAACAAATTGTCGATATCCCTCCCACATAGTGTCTTCATGCTCCCATGTTTCATCTTCAGGACCGTAGTAGGTCCATTGAAACTTTACCAGTCCTATGGTTTTGCTCCATATCACTTTGACTTTCTAGTCTAGTATGTGTACTAGTTCCACCTGGAAATCCCCTTTGTGTTCCACCTAGATCATTGTCCAATCAATTATGTGCTTAGGGTCAGGGACATATTTATTTAATAATGATAAATTAAATGTACATTATGAAATTTCATGGATGTAGGTAATGATAACATGTATGCAACTGACCCTATATTCTCTAATATTTCTAAAGGCCCACAATATCTTGCTACCAACCTTGGACAACAACCCAATCTTATCGAACTTCTTTTCACTTTCACTTTTAGGAAAACATTCTCAACCACTTTAAAATATCTAAAAAATCTATTCTTGTATTCATAAATTTTCTACCTTTCCTAGGTATCCTTTGTATTCTGCCTAATTCTTTTCATCTGCTCTTCCATTTTTGTTAGGGAAATCTGGCCAAATGACAACTCTAGTTTTCTTGCCATACAATGCTTCAAATGGGCTCATTTTTAATAAGGCTTGATACCCATTATTGTAAGAAAACTATAATAAGTGGATGTAGTATTCCCACTTTGATGGATGGTCTACCACATAAACTATTTCCTTAGGAACATCTGTCATAAACTTGGAACATCTGTCATAAACTATTGCCTTAGGCACTCCATGTAGCCTAGAAACTTCCTTTTTTATATATGTCTGTAATATGTGTTTCCTTGTGTGTTTTCTTCAGAGTAATAAAATGTGTTACCTTAGTCAATTTGTCCATCAGTGCCATGATGGAATCATTTTTCTTCATTGTTATGGGTATATTTGTACTAAGATATACTATGACCACTTCCCACTTCCATTTTGGAATGGGAAATGGCTGTAGAAACCCCGCTAGATGTTTTTTCTCTATATTTACATTTTGGCACTCTAGACATTGGGCTATGTAGTTATCCACTTATTTCTTCATTCTCGGCCAAAAGTGTTGGCTCCTTACAACTATAATGGCTTTCTAATAACCTAGGTGTCCAACGTATGGCACATTGTGCATTTGTGTCATCACCATATTTTTTCAGCTATATGGAATTTGGAACATACACCCTACCTCTATACAAGCGGATTCCATCCTCTTTCAATTCATAATTTTAAATTTTCTATTATAAATTGCCTTTCTATAAGTTTTCCTTTGTTTGTAAATAGTTGATCTGAATTTGACGCTTCAATAATTTATATTTTAAATATTTCCTATACATGATGATGGCTTCCATATGCATCTCATGAGCTCTTCTACCGAGTGCATCAACCACCTAATTTTCCTTGCCTTTGATATGTTTAGTTTTAAAATCATACTCACTAATAAATTCCATCCATCCAATTTTCCTGGAATTTAATGTTGACTGTCCAAACAAGTGTTTTAGATCACAAATTTCTATCCTTAGATCAAATATCCTCCTAATGAGGTAATGTCTCCACATTTTTAATGCATGTATAATGGATTCTAACTCTAGATCATGTGTAATCATAATGTCTCTCATGCTCTTTTAGTTTTCTAGACTCATATCATACCACATGATCCTTTTGATTGAGGACTCCATTGAGCCTTACTGATGCAGGATCATCTCTCCATGCAGACAGCCAGCCACATCAGCGCACACCCATTCAGGGCTGAAAGGGAGGTGCAGCCTCATTTTTGAATTTGAATTCAATGTAAATTAATGCCTTAGGCTGGTGAGCCATGAATGCCATGCCTTTGCGCAGGCTGTAGATAAGATAGGCATTTATTATAGATTGGCTGAGATCTAGTTCTGGATAGCAGACTAGACAGCCCATTTATTTTAATTGATTGTAAATTAATTAGAGTAGGTAAATCTCGGAGGGAAGTGCTAAGAGCACCTCAGGTAAAAGAGATAGAGAGATATCATTTTAAAGAAGAAGAGGTACATGTAGATAGAATGCATGTAGAGATGAGGAGAGCTCAGGAACACCTTGTAAAATATACAGGCCTTTTCCATTATTAATATAGAGCAGTTTTTCCTGCATTTTCTGTCATTATATGCATGTTTGTGTATGTCTTCATTTTATGTTGTATTTGTGTACTGTGATTATGCCACATTAGAGAGTGTGTTTGATTTTAGGTTTGAGAGGTCTTTGAGGTTTCATGCCATGAGGGCGTGACAGAGTATTGAGACTATGAATACCAGTGCACTGAGGAGGCACTTCTGAACTCGAAGGAGTCAGACAAAGATGTGCAGAGGGCACCAGCCTTGAAGTCAACCATTCATACAGAAGGAAGACTTTTGGGGTTACTGAACACCTCAATAGTCAAGGCAGTGTAGCTGAGACACTGTTGTGGACATAACCTTTACTGGAGTTCTGTGGGAGCTCTACCAAGGGGGGGGTATCGAGCGTGTGTACAGAAGTGCACAGAGGAAAGAGCTCTGCTGTGAGTTCAGAAAGACTAGAATTCTGTGATGATTCAGAGGGTCTCCGTCAAGAGGACGTTGAGCGAAGGGTGCAAGGGCACAGGAGAAAGTATAACTGTTGGGTATTCTGTGGCAGAGATACTCCGCCAGGAGGGTGTTGAGAGGGTGCACAGATAGACCAGGAGGAAAGGACTCTTTGAGTTCTATCATCTGAAGGAAGCATCCACTGAGGGAGTTTTCATTGGGTTACTAAATACCCAAAAGACTCAGCGAGGAGGTCGTTTGAGCTAAAGGATAGCTGAAGGCGTCCATATTCTCCATTGAGGCAGAAGAAAGAACAAATTCCCCAAGGGGTTTGAGTATTTATGTAAGCTCAGGAGAGGAAACACCGTGGTTGCTGGAGCATGAGAGCCTCGAGGGCATTGTATTCTCCATCTGCAGGAGAAAGAGAAAAAGAACTGAGTTTCTGTAGAAGTCGAAGCTACAGGATGGAAGCTCAGGAAGGGCAGCACTTTTACGCGTATCAGTGAGACTCTCATTGAGGGTTCGCAGGGAAGAAGAAACACATAAGAGTCCTGAAGATCCAACACTTGGAGAGTGATTGGAAGCTGAGCGCAAGGGGTGCACCAACTTTCAGTTGAAGGAGTGGGAGAAACCAAGCTCAGGAGGGATAGTTCCGTTGTGAACATTGCGGGAATAGACCCAGGTGAGATTCGAACTAAGAGAGCTTCGGAGTGGAGAAAATCCTTAGAGAGGAAAATCAACGGTCGAGATTCACAGAGTAGAATTGCGAAGTCCCGCTAACCGTTCGATCATGGAGAAGCTGCACGAGAGTTAACTCTTAGGCGTAGAAGGGAATCGGCCATCGGATATCGGCATATCAGGCTTCGGCATTTGACGAGGCGAGAGGTTTGTGCTCGTTGAAATCGCGAGTAGCAATTTCCCGAAATTACGGGAGCCATTGATTTCCAAGGGGACGCTTGTCAAGAGATCCCATCATATTGGGATTTCAGCGTTCGGTGTTTGGCGATGCAAGAGTTGCATGCACGTCAAAATCGCAAGTTGTGATTCCCCGAATTGATCAGAGTCGTCGATCGTCAGAAGGACAGGTGGCGCACGATCCCGAGAAGTCGGACTTCGGGGTTTCGGCGTTCGACATTTCGGGGTTTTCGACTACAAGAGTTTTGAACTCGTTGAAATCGCGAACAGAGATTTCTCGATTCAACGGGAGCCGTTGATCGGAGCAAGGACAGATGGCATGAATCCGGGGAATCGGGGTTTCGGCATTCGGGATTTCCCAATGCAAGGAGTTTGAGGCTGTTGAAATTGCGATCCCGCGATTCCCGATCACACGAAGTAGTGGAGTGACGTAGCTGAGTGGGACCCCCAGAGCAGGCGGAGGACAGGTGTCATCGAAGATAGGGGTTTCGACATTCGGGGAACGACGAGGTGAGAGTTTTATGCCCCGTGAAATCGCGAGCCACGATTTCTCGAATTAATGGGAGCCATCGATCAACGGAGGGACACGTGGCGTTGAGTCGAGATTCGGGGTTCGGAGATTTGAAAGTCGAGAGAATTACAACCTCGTATCGACCGATTTCCCGATAGGTAAAATCCTGACGCGCTGAAGCATTGACCCTTGACCTCGGGGATCGGGGTTTTGAGTTGCATGTGAATGGTGATCACACGAATCGTGATTTCCCGAGTCGCGATATCCCAATTTCCGAAGGGGAGATCGTCGAAGGAGGATATTGTGGGTAACTCCCGAGGGGAGTTGGAAGAGCTTGGAATCTTCGGGCCTGTGAGACAAAGAAGGTCCTGGTGTGAGCAGGTGGAACCGTGAGGGTTATGTCCACTCGCGTCAAGTGGTATCAGAGCCGGTTTTCATCTGTACATTGCAGGTGAAGGAAGACAGGGTTGCTGAGAACTCTGTGGGGACTTGCTTGCCGTAGGTAGCAGTCCGTAGACAGTCAGAGGGAGACTGTAGAAGATGAAGCTGACCATTCAGGATTGCTGGAGGGACAGCAGCAGGTCTGTTGAGAGAACAGATAGACACAGCAAAATGGCTACTGAAGGCCATAGGAAGAAAAGAAAGGAAGAAAATCTTGCAGAGGAAGCATAAGAGACTAGAAATATCTATGAATTAAAAGTAGACATAGAGAAGATGGAACTGCGGATGCGGCAGGATAGAAGGAGGAGACGACTGCGTGAATTACCAATGAAGAAGGCAAAAGAGAAATGGCCAGTCAAGCAGCTGATGGTCATAGGACAACGTGGGCTGTTGAAAATATGGCTGAGGTATGCTGAGAGCCTCAGGGCCACAGAAGAAAACCTGATTTGTTACTGTTGGCCAGAGACAGGAAAAAGTCTCGATGGTGATGATGATGATGATGATTGGAATAAATTGGAATCAGTTGATGGTTTCAAATACTGCCAGTTGGGCAGAAAGGAAGAAATTCTAGTTTGCCAGGAGGGCAATGAATTGGGATCGTTTGAGGATCTCAAAGACTGTCGTGAGGACAGCCAAGGAATTTCGCATTGCCAGCTGGGCAATGATCAGAGATCTCTGCGAGGTCTCGAAGACTGCCAGGAGGGCAGTGAAAGCATTGAAGACTGCCAAGAGGGCAGCGGAAGCATACTAAGTTGCCTGGAGGGCAGAGATGAAAATTTGAGACTATCTGAGAGTCTCTTGGACTCAAGGGAGAGTTCAAGTTAGCAAAGGTTGTTGATGAATATGGGATCGGTTGATATCATAATCTGCCAGAGAAGCAGCAGTGGAAGCATCCCATACGGCCAGATGGGCAGGGATGATTTGAGAAGTCAGATTCAGCCAGGAGAGCTGACAGAGCATATAAGCTCACAAGAAAATCAGCAGATGAAGCTGACAGGAGAGGAGGAACATCAGAATGATCTTCTAATGATTGGGGGAATTGAAATATTCCTGCCATTTGCCCAGGAGGAGGCAGAAAATTCTATTGTACGTGCAGCACTAGCAGAGCAGTCACAGTTGGAGATGACTGTCAAAGAAGAAGAGTTGGAGCAGGCATCTAGGAATGCCCAAGCGGGTGCAAAGAAGAATGAGTGTTCAGAGGGACAACTCAAAAATTTCAGCCAACAAGCTGAAGGAGCTGTAGCACTGAAGCTGACAGCAAAAGCTCAAGCGGGAGAAAAAGAGGAAGATGAGAATTCTGAGGAATGGCTCAGCATTTTCAGCACTGAAGCTGAAAACAATGCAACAGGGGAGATTGCAGGAGCAGAAGGAGAGAGCGATCATTCTGAGGAATGTCTCAACACAGTCAGCAAGGGAGCTGAGGAAGCTACAACACTGGGGTTAGCAGTAGAAGATGCCGAGGAGCAGGCAGGTAAGATCATCACTCCATGGGAGACGGAGTTGAAGATGCTGGAGGATTGGTTGAACAATCCAGAGCCAGAAAGAGAACTGACAGAATGTGAGCTGTCAGAAAAGAGGATGACTGAGCAGCAGGTCAGTCGGGAAGAAACTGCAGAACTGGAGACTGCAGTAAAGTGGTGATTGAGGGCCACAGATGAAGGTGAAGAAGATGGCATGGGAGATCGTGACGATCTGTCCAATGGCCAAAATATTTTGCTGCTGAGGAGACTGCAGGAACTAGACCAGCCAAGGGAGCAGCTGGACGAAGTGGTAGAGGACATCAGAAGGCTGATGTTGAGGTCAGCACAGACTACCAGCGAGGAGAAGCTAGGTAGAGGAAAGACAACAGCAGCAGCGCAACAGTAGCAAAATGGAGCAGAGGAAAAGCTCCAAATACTTGTTTGGGACCCAGGAGGATTCCAACAAGCTACAGGGGAAGCTCATGAGCAGGAGCTCATGATTTTTGCAGCTGTGGAGTATGATGCAGGAGCATCTCTCCATGCAGCCAGCCAGCCACGTCAACGCACACCCATTCAGGGCTGAAAGGGAGATGCAGCTTCATTTTTGAATTTGAATTCAATGTAAATTAATGCCTTAGGCAGGTGAGCCATGAATGCCATGCCTTTGCACAGGCTGTAGATAAGATAGGCATTTATTATAGATTGGCTGAGATCTAGTTCTAGATAGCAGACTAGATAGCCCATTTATTTTAATTGATTTTAAATTAATTAGAGTAGATAAATCCTGGAGGGAAGCGCTAAGAGCACCTCAGGTAAAAGAGATAGAGAGATCTCATTTTAAAGAAGAAGAGGTACATGTAGATAGAATGCATGTAGAGATGAGGAGAGCTCGGGAACACCTTGTAAAATATACAGGCCTTTGCCATTATTAATACAAAGCAGTTTTTCCTGCATTTTCTGTCATTATATGCATGTCTGTGTATGTGTTCATTTGATGTTGTATTTGTGTACTGTGATTATGCCACGTTAGAGAGTGTGTTTGATTTTAGGTTTGAGAGGTCTTTGAGGTTTCATGCCATGAGGGCATGACAGAGTATTGAGACTCTAAATACCAGTGCACTGAGGAGGCACTTCTGAACTCGAAGGAGTCAGACAAAGATGTGCAGAGGGCACCAGCCTTGAAGTCAACCATTCATACAGAAGGAGGACTTTTGGGGTTAGTGAACACCTCAATATTCAAGGCAGTGTAGTTGAGACACTGTTGTGGACAGAACCTTTACTGGATTTCTGTGGGAGCTCTACCAAGGGGGGAGTATCGAGCATGTGTACAGAAGTGCACAGAGAAAAGAGCTCTGTTGTGAGTTCAGAAAGACCAGAATTCTGTGAGGATTCTGAGGGGATCCGTCAGGAGGACATTCAGCGAAGGGTGCAAGCGCACAGGAGAAAGTATAACTGTTGGGTATTCTGTGGCAGAGATACTCCGCCAGGAGGGCGTTGAGAGGGTGCACAGATAGCCCAGGAGGAAAGGACTCTTTGAGTTCTATCATCTGAAGGAAGCATCCACTGAGGGAGTTTTCATTGGGTTACTGAATACCCAAAAGTCTCAGCGAGGAGGTCGTTTGAGCTAAAGGATAGCTGAAGGCGTCCATATTCTCCATTGAGGCAGAAGAAAGAACAAATTCCCCAAGGGGTATGAGTATTTATGTAAGCTCAGGAGAGGCAGCACCGTGGTTGCTGGAGAATGAGAGCCTCAAGGGCATTGTATTCTCCATCTACAGGAGAAAGAGAAAAAGAACTGAGTTTCTGTAGAGGTCGAAGCTACAAAATGGAAGCTCAGGAAGGGCAGCGCTTTTACGTGTATCAGTGAGACTCTCGTTGAGGGTTCACAGGGAAGAAGAAACACACAAGAGTCCTGAAGATCCAACACTTGGAGAGTGATTGGAAGCTGAGCGCAAGGGGTGCACCAACTTTCAGTTGAAGGAGTGGGAGAAACCAAGCTCAGGAGGGATAGTTCCGTTGTGAACATTGCAGGAACAGACCCAGGTGAGATTCGAACTAAGAGAGCTTCGGAGTGGAGAAAATCCTCAGAGAGGAAAATCAACAGTCGAGATTCGCAGAGTAGAATCGCGAAGTCCCACTAACCGTTCGATCATGGAGAAGTTGTGCGAGAGTTAACCCTTAGGCACAGAAGGGAACCGGCCATCGGATATCGGCATATCGAGCTTCGACATCTGACGAGGCGAGAGGTTCGTTCTCGTTGAAATCACGAGTAATGATTTCCCGAAATTACGGGAGTCGTTGATTTTCAGGGGGACGTGTGTCAGGAGATCCCATCATATCAGGATTTCGGCGTTCGGCGTTTCGGGGTTTTCGACTACAAGAGTTTTGAACTCGTTGAAATCATGAATAGCGATTTCCCGATTCAACGGGAGCCGTTGATCGGAGCAGGGACAGGTGGCACGAATCCGTGGAATCAGGGTTTCGACATTCGGGATTTCCCAATGCAAGGAGTTTGAGGTCGTTGAAATCGTGATCCCGCGATTCCCGATCACACGAGCAGAGGAGTGACGTAGCTGAGTGGGACCCCCAGAGCAGGCGGAGGACAGGTGTCGTCGAAGATCAGGGTTTCGACATTCGGAGGATGGCGAGGTGAGAGTTTTATGCCCCGTGAAATCGCAAGTCGCGATTTCCCGAATTAACGGGAGTTGTCGATCATCGGGGGGACACGTGGCGTTGAGTCGGGATTCAGGGTTCGAATATTTGAAAGTCGAGAGAATTACAACCTCGTATCGGCCGATTTCCCAATAGGGAAAATCCCGACGCGCCGAAGCGTTGACCCTTGACCTCGGGGATCGGGGTTTTGTTTTGCATGTGAATGGTGATCACATGAACCGCGAATTCCCGAGTCGCGATATCTCGATTTCCGAAGGGGAGATCACCGAAGGAGGATACTGTGGCTAACTCCCGAGGGGAGTTGGAAGAGCTTGGACTCTTCGGGCCTGTGAGACAAAGAAGGTCTTGGTGTTTGCAAGGTGGAACCATGAGGGTTCTGGTCCGTTGTCGTCATGTAGTTTACAAGAGATGACCCAATAGTGAAAATTCAATGGAAACCTTTCACATTGGCACCAACAAAGGACAAAGATACTGACAATAATGAGAACAAATTGACAATCAAGAAGGTCGACATGGATGGTCAAGAAATTTGAGGAATGGATGAAACATGCTAAAACTTCCATTGACCATAAGCATGACACGATGGTGAGTTGGGAAGCATTTGATAGAAAGTGGAACTTTGATATAAGTATATGACACAGGAGGCATCAACATACTCTCCAAACTAACTGGAAGTGTAAACAACCAATAAGGTTCAACTTCTTAAGGCCATACTAAGACCCAACTTGTTAAGTAGATGACTCAAAACTTAGTGCTTTGTTTCAGAGAAATATAAATCTAGATAACTATGAATAAAAAAATATCTTTGTTCTTTCCCCCATCTATATTTTTCTATAATATTTGAGTTTTTGTGTCTTTTTAATATTAGTAAATCTTGATAAAGAATAAAAGAATTCCAAAATATGGTGGAGGAAACAAGTGTCGTTTGGAAAGAAAATCGGTTCCAAGTGCATGGAACATACCTATGCAAAGTGTAGGAAGGATGTGCAGGATATGGACACTCATTTGGATGTTTCCTCTAGGGATAGGGTTCTGATATGAATAGGTGAAAAATGAAAAGGAAAGTGACTGGAGAGGACCCATAAGAAACAAAGAACAAATGGAAAGCTATAAAGGTCATTAGGATCAAAAGAGAAAACAATGATATGCAATGCAACAATACAACTCGAAATATAAAAATGGGAGCTCTGTGGGAAGTGGATAGAAACTAAGTTGACAAGAGGTGATGTGGCTTCAACACAAATTAATGGAGGCGATAAGATGGCTCTCAAGCCAATGAAAAAATTCAACATGGGGATCAAAATGGAAAATGAAGCACTAACTAGGGAACCCATGAACGGTAGCTTGTACCACATAAATTATGACACTTTTGAATGGAGCAAAAGGATTTATGTTGTGACTTAGTAGGGTTAATCCTATGGCGAAATGGAGTAGGTGGATGATAGTGCAAATTTTAAGCCAAAAATCCTAATCTTTATGCGAATTCCTAGTCCATTACCTATCAGTTGATATAGTTGCACCAAAGTGATGAAACAATTCCAAGGAAAATGTCTCCAAAGTCCTATATGTATGAAAAATAACAATAATCCAAAATTTAATAAATCCAATAAATAAACCTATGATAACAAGTTGTGATATGGAATACAAAAATTGAAAACAATAAACCTTAAAAGTAGAATATCATGCAAAGCACTACATAGCCTGCAATTTATGGATAATACTTTTTTTGGTAGAGCCCATTGTTAGGCTCAAGCCAAGGATTTATTTGGTAGTCAAGTTATAAAGTCTCCAATTTGGGAATAAATAAAAATCTACGATGCATTTGTTCCCACGGTCTATCATTTTTCATCATGGCTTTAAGGATAGCCTAATCCAAAGAAAGTTAAACATCTAATAAATTGTGTGAATTGGGAGGATTGACGACCTATATGGGTTAAATGAACTAATCATATTTCATAAAATTATGGAGATTATGCTCATATCTAGCATATTATATCAAAAAATACTCACAAGTACTAGGGCATGAGGACCACAAATACTGAAATTGAAATCAAGAGAAAAATATGAATTGGTCAGATAAATAAGGTGAAGAAAGAGTTTCAATTCTGTCAGTACATAAAATACTTGATCAATTACTAGAACCATGTCCTAAGAAGGAAAACATGAGTGTAAATACACCTTCTCAGAAGTAATTGAACATCGATGATATGGTGCCACATAATTCACTAGTGGCACGGTAGAGTCCACTTGAATACTAGGAACACACAAATGGTTATCCTCATCTAAAGTGGAATTATGATGGTGATTATCATATGTAAGTTTATCAATAGTGACAATGATTATATTATGAGGAAAATTCATCACTTGGAAGGGAAATTCATCACTAGGAAGAGTGTAGAAATCACAACATTCATAGAATATACATTATCACACCCAAGGAGCATATTGAGGACCAATGGTCAATCCACCACTACCATATCTATTAGGAAATTATTCCCTCCTACCAAGATAGGAAACTAAGGAAGAATCCCCAAAAATTCAATAGGGTTTCTATTAAAATCCAACAATTGAATAGTAGCTAACACAAGCATGGGAGAACCTAAATCATTCCAAGCCAAGGAGGATAATTTTTTTATGAAGGCTCCTTCATCTACTATACATTAGAAAATGTTTTTTAATTATCTTCAAACCTTATTTGGAAATGTGTAGAATAAGGAAGGAAAGGATCGACTATATTATTTCAATCAAAGAAAATCATCCTCGAACTTGAAGGGAGCATGTTCAAAGTGAATGGAATCCCCCCTTGTTCAAAAGGTTTTGAACTAGAAATGAAGAAAGCATGGGAAATAGACACATCACTCCCAAAAATAAGAGTGTTATTGGAAAGATGTTACCTTAGCTCAACCACATCATCAACCACTCATTGAATAGGTTATTGGGAAACCAAAGGTTGTTTAGAAGTAGAAGGAACTTGAGATAGGGACCAGACCCTTTGTACCTATTAAATAGAACGGCATGGTTGAGTAATGTGATATCCCTTTAAAATTTTACAAGGGAACTTATTCTTTCATCATATTCATATATATTTCTCAACAATAGAATGCCCCTAGAATGAATTGCATTGGCTAGTGATTTTCCCCAAGAATGACTCATAGTTTTTGGTTTCTTATCACCAATATGACTTGTAGTGACTAGATTCAATCTCCAATATGAATTGAAGTGATTGGATTCTTTCTCCCAATGTGAATTTTAGTGGTTGGTTGCTTGCCCCCAGGATGACTTGTAGTGGTTAGTGACTTGTCTCCAAAATGATTTGTGTGGGTTGGATTATTACTCCCAACATGAATTTCATTGATCGGTTTATTTACCCTAGCATGAATCACATTGGCTAGTTTCCTACCTCCAGTATGACTTGGAGTGATTGTATCACTTCCTCCAACATGACTTGTAGTTTTTGGTTGCACATATCCAATGTGACTTGTAGAAGTTGGTGACTTTTCCCATTGTATTTTATTATTATTATTATTATTATTACTCTTTCTATTATGTTTATACTTTTGGTTACTAGTAGCTATATTTTCCCTGTATGAGGTAGAAGGAAGAGTAGATTTCAATAACCAAAAAGGTAAAGAATCCACATCAATTTGATTCCCTTGACACACGGAGCTTATTTGAGAATCCTTAGGATAATTTGGAACATTTAGCATGGAAAAATGTTGACGCTTTAATTTGTCAAGACTGAAACGACAACCTCATGAGGATATGAATCCCCCTGCATTTTTAAAGAGCTGGTACTCCTCTTTGGCTAAAATATATATCTTGAATATCTTGGATTAGGAGAGTTCTAGGCAACAAACCCTAGATCTTTATTGCTTGAGATTATGAAATAAAATGGTTCTTCAATAACCTAATCTGATCTTTGTATGCAACAATAAGTATTTAAACATTTGAAAAGATTGAAGGAGGGATTCAACATCATAATTTCTTTGGGATCAACATCACACACACCATATTCTTAATCATATATAAATACATCCATGTCATCTTCATGAAAAATAGGTGATAATAATTTGATCATCTCAAATAATTTTAAAAGAGTACCGCTATCAAGATCAAAACAGAATTTGATAGGTCAATCCCAAATATATCATACTTAAAACGCAAAGTTACAATATACAATCAAGATCAACCCCAAAACATTTATTTGTGGACTTTATTCATGAAAAATGTTCTTCATTAAAAAATATTTGACAGTCATGT
>JASDQU010505541.1:9052-22500 GCA_032191745.1 Picea mariana | reverse complement strand
GGCTGTAAATGTTATTTGTTTTTCTGTTCTTAGGTAGATTCTATTTCGTTTTGTTTTCTATTCACTGTTAACCCATTTTGATCCACAGCAAACCTGTTCTGCCTTGCTGAGCCCAACAGGGCATGCTAGTGCTCCCATTATTGCTCACCTGGTGACGATTCGAGCACGAACACAAATGATTGTGTGGAACCTTTGAGAAAAATATTCTCAAATAAATGAAGAAGACATATCCTCTTCTTTGATTGCATTTGGAGGTGCAAACTCCATTACTGCCAATGAACTTAATGCTACATTACATACATACAAAGTAAAGGTATTGGTTCTAGAAGGCCAACTGAAGAAATAGAGGGCTCATATGGAAGATGAATTTAGAGAGAAGGCCAGTGAGAAAGATCAACTACATAAAGTTGAACTGGAGGACCTGAACAAGGAACAACTATAGGATATTCGAAGGATGCAAATAGAGAGTGAAGAAAATCACTATCTCTGAGCAGTAGAGACTAGAGATTAAAGGATATGAATCAAAAGTGAAAAATCTCAAGGCTCAATTGAATGAGAGTAACAAATCCATAATTCTCCTAGAATTTGTGAAGATATAATCTTTGATAGAAAATGAAGATCCAAGGAAAGCTCAGAGGAATGTTTTTACTAAATTGGATGAAATTTGACAATGTCATGGTGGATTAACGAAGTTGTATGATTAGGTGGAGGAACAATTAGATAAAAGGAAATATTCCCACGATGTCACTGATGAGGTTGTTGACTGACATAAAAAGTATGCATATACGCCTTCAAATATCCCAAGGTTCGATGATAGGGAAGAGGGTAAAACCCAAGTGTTGCTAGATACATGGAAGGACTCTTATGAATAAATTGAAGAAACCATAAGAATAGACACCATATCATGTTTCAGGATATGGAACTTCGTCGATGACATTTTGGAGTAGTTAGGTATGACAACAATGGATGAATTGAAACATGCATTTCCCATCAAATTATGAATTTTAGAGGTAGAACAGAGTCGACATGACAACAAACAAGAAATTACTCAACTCAACGAAGTAAGTAGAGATGTTCTTAACATTTTCCTAGTAAAACCAATAAAACTAGGAATTGTCTCTGATGCCTACATTTAGAGGGTGCATAAGGATTTTAAATGAGATGTTTCTAAGAAAATTTATGATGGATAATTACAGATAGAAATAATGAAATTGGATTAGTTAAAAGAACTCTCCAAGGGTCATGATTTATGGACCACTTATAGAAGGGGTTTACTGATTGAAGCGTCTTCATAAATGTTGTAAATCGTTATAGTAACATCCTCCTATATTGTAATATAAAGGGACATTTGAAATATAGGAATAGACGAAAAATGTAGAATATAATGATTGTAACTGCAACATGAGTAATTACGGAAGTCGAAAGACTTATCTCATTCTATAAAAAAAGTTTATTCATAACAAATGGGGACTTTTGGCCTAGAAGTGATTGTAATAATTTTATTGCATGAAATAAAGGACATAAGGACTATATTGTGGCCATGAATGGTATTTTATTGTTATATGGGATTTTTCTTCATTACTAGTTGATGTTCATTAGTTATATGAATGATAATACATGTGAATGTTTTCATGTGTATATGGTTTAATATAACTAATGATTTCATGGTTGTTGTCGGATGCAGTGGAAATGTATCATATTTATAAATAACATTTTATAACTATCTCTATTTCATTGTTTATTTCACAAATCGATGATAGTGTGAATTCTTTCCAATGTTAATTTTAAGTTGTATCAAATTTTTCTAGAATAGCTTCTAATCAGGATAAGTTAGATTGATTGTTAGATCAAGTAGCATAGTTTTTTCTTTCATTAAGCATATTTAGAATTAGAATAGTTGTTAGAGTAGATTTGATTTTATCATTTCCACTTAAGCAATTCAGTGGTAATCACGCCCACATACTGGTCAGAGTTTTCTATCCCAAATGAGAGTGAGTCTAATTGGTCGTCGCCATCGAACATTATTCCTTACTAATTGACAAAATCCATTTTGTCCCATAAACACAACTAATTAAGCATTTCTATTAATCAATCACACAACCAATTAAATGAATCCATAGAAAAAACATTGAAACATTTACCATAGAAACTGAAATGGGGAAACCAACATTCTTTGGGAATTTTTTTCTTGGTCAAGAGACTATTATGAAGGTTGAGCTATGCACTCTCAAGTGACATTTTGATCAAATCTTACACACTAATAGTGTTTTTGTTAAAACACTAATCATAAGTTAGTTGGTTAGTTAAGTTAACCTAACTGTTATATAGTTACATGACAGTTATAGTCCTTTGTATTATATATGTACATCTATGTACATGATTATTTACAGAAGCATTGATGAATAGAGTATGCATTTTCTGCCATTGTTTAGTTATCTCCGTTCATCATGGTTTCTTGATTGCTTCTATTATTTCCATTATATTTCTGCTCTTTTCTTCATTATGAATCTAATAGTGGTATCAGAGAATTGTGATGCCTATGACCTGCGAAGGAGTTCCTACTTAGAGGAGTGAGAGTTTTTGAGCTGCATGAGAACCGTGGATCATTTGGAAAAAGTAGAACTTGGAGTTTTCCAAAACCCTAGGCACGGATTGATGTGTGAAGGCGGTTACGCTCTAGTTGCATGCACGGGAAGAGGCAATTTGATAAGAGAAGGCGGGTTAAAACCTTAGCCATGAACAATGGAGGCTTGATAGAGGATATGTGTGTTCGGCCCAAGCACAAGAGAGAAAGTGCCATCGCAAGTTCCTGCTGGAAGAGGAAGACAAAAAAAAAAGTGCAGAGGCCCTACCATAGCCATCGCGAGTTGTTGGAAGAGGAAGAAAAAAAAAATGCAGAGGCACTTCCATCGTTCACCTGTTCGACCCGTGAAAAGAAAGAAACTGTTCGAGCCTGTCCGACCAAAGAATTTTGACTCACGCAAAGAAAAACAATAGTCTGCATTTCTGTAGCTGTTGTTGTATTTGCTCGTGTAGAGGAAGAGAAAGAAATCCGCCAAGCATTGTTTATGAATTTTGAACCCTATTGGAGACCACATTGTCCTTTATGAACAAGTTTATGATCATTGGGATTGTGATGGATACATTTTGAAGAGAGGGCATGCTTGGTGATACAAATATCAAGTTTTGCATGAATAAGAGAGAGATGGAGTGCGCGCCCAAGCTTATATTTATTTTTAGCATTTGATGATGAAAACGGAGTAGCAACATAGTTGATGGAATTTGTAACCATGATCTATGCCATGTTTTTCCCTTCAAAGATTACATAAAAAGGAAGAGTCGATGACAACCTAGTCCCAGAAGGAAAGGAGGATATCGAATGACTCTCAACATTGACTGCACCAGCCTATGTATGATTTTGATTTTTTGTTTTGGCATCACAGACCTTTAGATTTTCCACAAATCCTGGTGAATAGCCATAGTCTGCAAGAAGTTCGAGATCGCACAACCACCTCTTCAAGCAACATGTCGAGATCTCATCAGGCGAAAGGAATGACATAATGGAAATAATGGCGTCCTCTCATATGTTATTGAGGGTTGTAAAAGGAGAAGAATTCAGATAATCTGAGTTTTTTTTCTTCTATGCTAGGGGGAGAAATTTGGGTTTTCTTACTTGGAGATTTTGGCTTATGAGGTCGCGGGTTCAATCCACCAGACTCAACATCGGTTGATCTTTGAGAAGCTCTGCCAAGGAACAGTCTAGGCAAGCCTAAGTCATCCTACTCCATTTTTCTCAAACCAGGATAGTATCGTCTGTAGAGCAGTTTCGCCTGTAAAGCAATTTTGAATGGTTGTTGTAAAACCGCTAATGAATTGTAATTTCACCAACTAGTTGTACTACCTCCTCCTAAGTTATAAGGGTTTCTTTTAGTAGAGGAGTTATAAGACCTATTGCTAAGAGCATTTGTTAGTATGATTTTTGTAATGGAGTTATAAGGTTTTGTATGGAGGAGTTTTCTCCATTATTGTACTTGAAGTTATAAGGGTGTTAAAGAGTGTTTGTAAATGTGTTATAAGGAGTTTTTGGAAGTTATAAGGCATCTTTGACCTACCCGAAATTGAATAAGGGGGTCTTAGGATCTTTGTGTGTGTCTAAGTCATTGGTTATCCTGTAGTTTTTTTAGCAACATTCATACAAGAAATGATTTCTCTTCGCATGCACAACATGATACAGAACTGAACTTTGTGGCATCAACATACCAACAAATGGAAAGAATTGAAGAAATATTTATAGTATTTCACACATTAATTAACTCAACTACAGAATCTACAATTACAATAAACAAGTGCACCCTCAGTACAATGATTACTTGTTTACAACTAACACACAAGAAGATTGATATGTTCAAACTTGAAAACAAATTGTTGTCTGATGAGTTAAGTTTGCTTCGACACCAATAGTGTAATTTTAACAAACACAATGACATCAAGGATGAGAATGAAGATGCTCAGTTGACTAGTAATGAAAGTCATAAACATGAAGATCAGTTAGATGAAGTACCTATGTCAGAAAAAGTTGTGGATAAATGTATTGTTCAACCATCGGAAGAATTGTGATTTAAACGAAATCGATATGGATTAAGATATGAAAATGATGCTAACAACCTCATTCATATTCCTAATTATTGAGAACCTGTTTGCTTTGTGAGTGGAGGTTTTTTTAATGATGATAAGAAGACAAAGCTTAAGGATATTGGTAAGGAACAGGTACAGGATATTGTTGATGAAGATGTTGTTACAGATATTCCAGATCATGATAATAAGTCAGATAAAGAACCCATACAGTGCAAACACTATCACCGGTTTGGCCATGATAAGTCAAATTGTTTTGATCTTCACCCATGCAAATTTTGTGGGAAGACAAATCACCCCTCAGTAAGATGTCAAAAGTGCAAGCGGAAACAACTTCATTTTGAATGGTTAGGGAATTGGCGTTGGTGTTTGGAAGCCAATTTATTGGAACAGTCTTATCGTTGGATTTATACACAAGTACAGTCGTACTTGATTGGAGATATTTCTACAGTTGATGGACATTAATTTTCTTCAAGATTTGATGATTTAGGGTATGATCGGGGCCCATTTGATGTAGTCTTCTGAGTTGAAGATTGAGTCTTCAGACTCCGCTGGAAGACAGTTTGATGTGATGGATCTCTTCTTGGCCATATTTGCGAATGACGGTCAAGGGAATTGGAACCACTTGTCCCTGACAGGGGGGAAATCTAGTTGAGTCAGGTTCCAAGTTTGATTTAAAGCATGTGGACAAATGATATTGTTTTTGATATGGTTTGTGGTCATCTTAAAACCACCAATTGAGCAGAAGACATGAAGTTCTACTTGTTACATTTTCATATTTTTGAGCCTTGAGCTCTTGTTAGTTTATGGTCAACTTAAAACCATGCCATTTAGTAAAAGACATCCGCTTCTGCTAGACATTCGATTTTTGGTCATTCTGAAGCCACCAGATTGGTTTGTGGTCATCCTGAAACCACCAGATGAGTTTGTGGTCAACCTTAAACCACCAATTTAGTAGAAGACATCAACTTCTGCTATTTTTTTTCAGAGTTCAGAGAGCATCTTCAGTTAGCCCTCTGAATATTCGCTTGACACATGTGATTTTCAACTACTGGCAGTTTTTCAGGCAAGAACGAACTTATGATTAAGGGGGGATGTTAAAACACTAATCATAAGTTAGTTGGTTAGTTAAGTTAACCTAATTGTTATACAATTACATGACAGTTATGGTCTTTTGTATTATATATGTGCATCTATGTATATGATTATTTACAGAAGCATTGATGAATAGAGTATGCCTTTTCTACCATTGTTTAGTTATCTCCGTTCATCATGGTTTATTGATTGCTTCTATTATTTCCATTATATTTCTGCTCTTTACATCATTATGAATCTAACAGTTTCAATATTTTGATCATACACATACAAGATCAATGGATCCTTCATCCTTTAGTCTTCAAGAAGATTTCCTCTTCGGGCTTTTGTCTTCTACTACTATCCTTATTTTACTCGAGCTTTAATTCTTCCTTATTTGTTTGTTATCCTCATTAAGAAATTCCCTCCTTTATTTTAGAACTGCCTTGGAAAACCAACTATCAAGGTGATTCCTTTCAACTTCTTGTGGCCTTTGAAAATCTATTCATCCCCAAATCCCAAAACCTGATAAGGGGTTCCCAAAGGCCACCAGCTCCATTATCCTCATTGTCCTTAGCGTTTGCGCTTCCAGACGGAGATCTCGGAATTGAAACAGGACTCGGAATCGGAGTCAGTGTCTGGAAGGAGTCGGTGTCTCGAAGGAGTCAGTATCTGTAATCGGAGTCTTGAAGGGGTCAGCATCTGGAATCGGAGTGGCGGAGGAGTCAGCATCTGGAGTCTCGAAGGAGTCGAAGGGGGCAGCATCTGGAATCGAAGTGGCGAAGGAGTCGTGACCCGGAATCGGAGTCAGTGTCTCGACGGAGTCAGTATCTGTAATCGGAGTCTCAAAGGGGTCAGCATCTGGAATCGGAGTGGCGAAGGAGTCAGCATCTGGAGTCTCGAAGGAGTCGAAGGGGGCAGCATCTGGAATCGGACTGGCGAAGGAGTCGGGACCCGGAATCGGAGTCAGTGTCTCGATGGAGTCAGTATCCGAATATTTAAGTGATCACGCGTTAACACGAGGAGGATTCTAAGAGCACAAAACCAAAATTTATCTGCTTAAAAAAAACATGCACTCCCCCATATTTTCTCTGCTTAAAAAAACGTCCTAAATGATGCAATAAACCATTACAGCATAAATTAGCAATACCTCTTTTTGGAGGAACATAGGCAGGTAAAAAAAATATCTGCATAGCCATATTAAATTTGTAAGGAAAAACGTTATGCGGATAAGACTTCAAAGAATTTATAAGAAAAAGCGTTCTGCGGATCAAGACTTCAAAGATTGACATGAGAAACGCGGTACCTTTGCATGTCTCCGGGGAGGCGTTGATATTACAAGCCGCAGGGAGAGATACAACGAGGGTTAGATCGATGGGAAAGAGCATGCAAATGCAGGCGGGCTCGTGAGCAAGAACGCTAGCGAGCACCGGACAACAGTCTTCGGTTGGCTGTACCCCGGCGTTATCAAATCCAGTGACGAAATCGAGGCGTGGTGAATCGTGACGCCGAAATCGTGCAGTCCGGAGAGAAATCGATAATTAACAACATCGCAACATAATTAACAACATCACCTTGAATAGAAATCCGGAGAGAAATCGTGCAGTCCGGAGAGAAATCGTGTTGTACTGAATCGGCTCCCTTGACGCCGGTTCCCGCTGCTACCAGGAATCCCACCACACCCATTACTGCAATTAGGAACCTGCAATCTCCCCGACCTGCCGTGGTTGTGCTGCAATCTCTGCTACTTCCTGAATGTAATTTACTATAAACCTTCACGCAACTTTCTCTACAAATTATGCTTTCTTGACTCAACTTGGAGTGCAATTTATAGATTTAAAACCTTCTTTTAAAACTACAGGTTATGCTTTCTTCACTCAGCTTAACTACAAGTTATGCATGTAATTCAGTGTAAACCTTTACTCAACTTTTACTACAAATTATTGATTTCTGCATGCAACTTTGACTACAATTTTTAGATTTAAAGCTTCATACAACTTTTACTAAAATTAGATTTTTTTTACAATTTAGATTTTTTTTTCAATTTTTTTTATTTTTTTTAACTCTTAAATCTTATATGTATATCAATTGAACAACCTATAATACAAAAATCTACCATAATTGTCAAATGTCGAGATTTTCCCAACTCTAAATGGATAGGGATTTTGCCAAATCCTAAAGGTTATATTTGCACAAAAATTCTTTTATAACTTGACTCTTAAATCTTATATGTATATCAATTGAACAACCTATAATACAAAAATCTACCATAATTGTCAAATGTCGGAGATTGTCCCAACTCTAAATGGATAGGGATTTTGCCAAATCCTAAAAGTTATATTTGCACAAATATTCTTTTATAACTTGACCTAAGAAAGAATTGGTGTTGTATACACCTAATGTGAGTACAAAACAAGTTGCTACATCAAATTGTAGTTGATTAAGGTGGCGGATAGATGAAATGTCTCCATATATGGTTGTCTCTCACCTATGAGAGTTGATTTGTCTAGTGGCTCTATTGAATGACGTGGTGTCTACAGGAAGAAACACTAGAACAACTCAAGTATCTACCATAGAATTTATAGGGTTTAGTGTTGCAAGCTTGTGTAATTGGGTTGTGTCATGGACACTAGAATTTGTCTTATCTATAGTGGAAGAAGCTAATGAGTGGGGTAAGGTGTAGTTCACTAAAATTTGTATTAGGAAAGTGCTTGCAAACAAAACCAGACATCAGATCACTCTCTTACTGAGGTGGGCATACCCATGCTGATGTGTGGACACACAATTCCACCAAATCATGTACATTATATATATATATATATATATATATATATATATATAGATATAGATATAGATATATATATATATATAACAAAAATATCATCGTTACAAAAAGGTACACAATGGATCCATGTCAATTACAAAACATAGCCATGAATAAATACAAATTGGATCTATGTGTCAAAATATATATGAGCATAGTGAGATGGATCTATGTTCAATATATTGATTATGATGGGAAATTGATGTATTCCCACTGTCAATAGTGAGGGATCCTACCACTAGTGATTGCAACCCCTAAGGTACTATAAAGTCTCTAGATCGTGTTCCCAGAGAAAGTGAGTCGAAGTTGATGGGAACATATCCATAGGAAGGAGGGAATTAAGGCAGCCCCCATCATCTAACATGAGTGAACATGAGGATAATTATTTTGAAAGTACTTGTTTGGAACAACACACCACCGAGCATGTCTCTCGCATGCACTTGATGTAATAATGCATGGAAGAGGCCCTGTGAGCAATGACCAATAATCAACGTCATTGAATGAAGTAAATACTTCCACCAATGATGACAATGGGAACCAATGTACATCATGATTCCCAATATGTGAATATAGGTCTCGATTTTGAATGCGTGGGAAACCACTCAATCATGAACAAATGATTGATTTCATCCACTAAGCATAAGGTAACCTACCAATTGTGAAAGTAGATCTAGGGTGCTATCAACTCTAGGTAAAATCAAATAAATGTTTTGTAGTTTACAAGAGATGACCCATTAGTGGAAATTCAATGGAGACCTTTCACATTGGCACCAACAAACTTGGACAAAGATACTGACAATAATGAGAACAAATTGACAATCAAGAAGGTTGACATGGATGGTCAAGAAATTTGAGGAATGGATGAAACATGCTAAAACTTCCATTGAACATAAGCATGACACGATGGTGAGTTGGGAAGCATTTGATATAAAGTGGAACTTTGATATAAGTATATGACACAGGAGGCATCAACATACTCTCCAAACTAACTGGAAGTGTAAACAACCAATAAGGTTCAACTTCTTAAGGCCATACTAAGACCCAACTTGTTAAGTAGATGACTCAAAACTTAGCGCTTTGTTTCAGGGAAACATAAATCTAGATAGATATGAATAAAAAGGTATCTTTTTTCTTTCCCCCATCTATATTTTTCTATAATATTTGATTTTTTGTGTCTTTTTAATATTAGTAAATCTTGATAAAGAATAAAAGAATTCCAAAATATGGTGGAGGAAACAAGTGTCGTTTGGAAAGAAAATCGGTTCCAAGTGCATGGAACATACCTATGCAAAGTGTAGGAAGGATGTGCAGGATATGGACACTCATTTGGATGTTTCCTCTAGGGATAGGGTTCTGATATGAATAGGTGAAAAATGAAAAGGAAAGTGACTAGAGAGGACCCATAAGAAACAAAGAACAAATGGAAAGCTATAAAGGCCATTAGGCTCAAAAGAGAAAACAATGATATGCAATGCAACAATACAACTTGAAATATAAAAATGGGAGCTCCGTGGGAAGTGGGTAGAAACTAAGTGGACAAGAGGTGATGTGGCTTCAACACAAGTTAATGGAGGTGATAAGATGGCTCTCAAGCCAATGAAAAAATTCAACATGGGGATCAAAATGGAAAATGAAGCACTAACTAGGGCACCCATGATCGGTATCTTGTACCACATAAATTATGACACTTTTGAATGGAGCAAAAGGATTTATGTTGTGACTTAGTAGGGTTAATCCTATGGCGAAATGGAGTAGGTGGATGATAGTGCAAATTTTATGACAAAAATCCTAATCTTTATGCCAATTTCTAGTCCATTACCTATCAGTTGATATAGTTGCACCAAAGTGATGAAAGAATTCCAAGGAAAATGTCTCCATAGTCCTATATGTATGAAAAATAACAATAATCCAAAAGTTAATAAATCCAATAAATAAACCTATGATAACAACTTGTGATATGGAATACAAAAATTGAAAACAATAAACCTTAAAAGTAGAATATCATGCAAAGCACTACATAGCCTTGCAATTATGGATAATACTTTTTTTGGTAGAGCCCATTGTTAGGCTCAAGCCAAGGATTTATTTGGTAGTCAAGTTATAAAGTCTCCAATTTGGGAATAAATAAAAATCTACGATGCATTTGTTCCCACTGTCTATCATTTTTCATCATGGGTTTAAGGATAGCCTAATCCAAAGGAAGTTAAACATCTAATAAATTGTGTGAATTGGGAGGATTGACGACCTATATGGGTTAAATGAACTAATCATATTTCATATAATTATGGAGATTATGCTCATATCTAGCATATTATATCAAAAAATACTCACAAGTACTAGGGCATGAGGACCACAAATACTGAAATTGAAATGAAGAGAAAAATATGAATTGATCAGATAAATAAGGTGAAGAAAGAATTCCAATTCCATTAGTACATAAAATACTTCATCAATTACTAGAACCATGTCCTGAGAAGGAAAACATGAGTGTAAATACACCTTCTCAGAAGTAATTGAACATCGAGGATATGGTGCCACATAATTCACCAGTGGCACGGTAGAGTCCACTTGAATACTAGGAACACACAAATGGTTATCCTCATCTAAAGTGGAATTATGATGGTGATTATCATATGTAAGTTGATCAATAGTGACAATGATTATATTATGAGGAAAATTCATCACCTGGAAGGGAAATTCATCACTAGGAAGAGTGTAGAAATCACAACATTCATAGAATATACATTATCACACCCAAGGAGCATATTGAGGACCAATGGTCAATCCACCACTACCATATCTATTAGGAAATTATTCCCTCCTACCATGATAGGAAACTGAGGAAGAATCCCCAAAAATTCAATAGGGTTTCTATTAAAATCCAACAATTGAATAATAGCTAACACAAGCACGGGAGAACCTAAATCATTCCAAGCCAAGGAGGATAAATTTTTTATGAAGGCTCCTTCATCTACTATACATTAGAAAATGTTTTTTAATTATCTTCAAACCTTATTTGGAAATGTGTAGAAGAAGGAAGGAAAGGATCAACTATATTATTTCAATCAAAGAAAATCAGTCTCGAACTTGGAGGGATCATGCTCAAAGTGAATGGAATCCCCCCTTGTTCAAAAGGTTTTTAACTAGAAATGAAGAAAGCATGGGCAATAGACACATCACTCCCCAAAATAAGAGTGTTATTGGAAAGATGTTACCATAGCTCAACCACTTCATCAACCACTCATTGAATAGGTTGTTGGGAAACCAAAGGTTGTTTAGAAGTAGAAGGAACTTGAGATAGGGACCACACCCTTTGTACTTATTAAATAGAAGGGCATGGTTGAGTAATGTGATATCCCTTTAAAATTTTACAAGGGAACTTATTCTTTCATCATATTCATATATATTTCTCAACAATAGAATGCCCCTAGAATGAATTTCATTGGCTAGTGATTTCCCCCAAGAATGACTCATAGTTTTTGGTTTCTTATCACCAATATGACTTGTAGTGACTAGATTCAAGTCTCCAATATGAATTGAAGTGATTGGATTATTTCTCCCAATGTGAATTTTAGTGGTTGGTTTCTTTCCCCCAGCATGACTTGTAGTGGTTAGTGACTTGTCTCCAACATGATTTGTGTGGGTTGGATTATTACTCCCAACTTGACTTTCATTGATCTATTTATTTACCCTAGCATGAATCACATTGGCTAGTTTCCTACCTCCAGTTTGACTTGGAGTGATTTTATCATTTCCTCCAACATGACTTGTAGTTTTTGGTTGCACATATCCAATGTGACTTGTAGAAGTTGGTGACTTTTCCCATTGTATTTTATTATTATTATTATTATTATTATTATTACTCTTTCTATTCTGTTTATACTTTTGGTTACTAGTAGCTATATTTTCCCTATATGAGGTAGAAGGAAGAGTATATTTCGATAACCAAAAAGGTAAAGAATCCACATCAATTTGATTCCCTTGACACAAGGAGCTTATTTGAGAATCCTTAGGATAATTTGGAACATTTAGCATGGGAAAATGTTGATGCTTGAATTCGTCAAGACTAAAACGACAACCTCATGAGGATATGAATCCCCCTACATTTTTAAAGAGGTGGTACTCCTCTTTGGCTAAAAGATATATCTTAAATATCTTGGATTAGGAGAGTTCTAGGCAGCAAACCCTAGATCTTTATTGCTTGAGATTATGAAATAAAATGGTTCTTCAATAACCTAATCTGATCTTTGTATGCAACAATAAGTATTTAAACATTTGAAAAGATTGAAGGAGGGCTTCAACATCATAATTTCTTTGGGATCAACATCACACACACAATATTCTTAATCATATATAAATACATCCATGTCATCTTCATGAAATATAGGTGATAATAATTTGATCATCTCAAATAATTTTAAAAGAGTACCGCTATCAAGATCAAAAGAGAATTTGATAGGTCAATCCCAAATATATCATACTTAAAACTCAAAGTTACAATATACAATCAAGATCAACCCCAAAACATTTATTTGTGGACTTTATTCATGAAAAATGTTCTTCATTAAAAAATATTTGACAGTCATGTATATGGTTGTAAATACTCCATGATCATACAATTTTTTTTTGTATAAGAATACAAGAAGAACACTGAATAAATCATCCTTATGCACAATGCAGACATTCAAAAATAAAGATACGAGGAATGGTGTAGAAGAACAAAAAGAGTGGAGAAGATGGATATTTATTTCCTTTGATTAGAAGCTTGGTTGTACATTCATGGCTATGCTTTCTTCTTCCTATGATATTCTACCCTTCCCCTTTGACAATTATGATTCTTGGAACCTTTGATGAAGCCTCTCTTCTCTTTTTAATATGAGATTTTATAACTACTTGAGTAGTTAGGGTTTCACCCTTT
>JASDQU010505540.1:11056-34251 GCA_032191745.1 Picea mariana | reverse complement strand
TACATTAAAATGGAATATAGAAAAACGCCACCGAAGGTCCTTAAGGTAATTTGGTTTGGTTGGATTATAGTAGAGGTGAATTTCACGTGTTAACCTCTTGCAGTGACTTTTCTTGTGTTAATGACTTGAAGATTCTATATAGATGTCACTAACCATTATTTCAATGTGCATAAAATGGTGTTTAAATCAACCATGGAGGATGATGGAAGCATAACAAAATCTCCAACTACAACAGGAACTAGCCTGGTTCTTTTGTCAGAGGTTGCATTCATATGTCAAACACTGTGAAATTCCTCTGACCAATAAGGTGTTGCCCCCACATACTGCTTCCAAATGCTCAAGGTTGGATTTTTGCACCGCTTTCTTCCTTGAAATCAAAGTTGTAAGTTTCCTTATTTCTTCTTTAATTCAATAATGGAAAACCTAGAGCCTATGAGCTCGAAATTGGAGCGATTATGCATGTGAAGCCTATTACCAAATGGATAGGATCGATAAATGAAAGATGAAGGCATTTCCAGTAAACAAAGGTTGCAATGGAGGGGTAGACATGGATTTAACATGAAAGAAGGCACCACCACAACCAAATTGTTTTGTGACAACGATATAAATTCTAATAGAGGTAGATAATGCCAAGAGGAGCATCTTGGAAAAAGTTTGTGATAGCGAGTTAATAGAGGCAGGTGGTGCCAATAGATACTTAAAAAATACCCTCATGTCTTAACCTCTTGCAGTGACTTTTCTTGTGTTAATGACTTGAAGATTCTATATAGATGTCACTAACCATTATTTCAATGTGCATAAAACGGTGTTTAAATCAACCAAAGAGGATGATGGAAGCAAAACAAAAGCTCTAACTATGGTAGGAATTAGTCTAGTTCATATGTCAGAGGTTGCATTCAGATATTTTCAAACACTGTGAACCTCCTCTGGTTAATAAGGTGCTTCCCCACGTACTACTTCCAAACACTCAAGTTTGGCTTTTTGCACCACTTTCTACCCTTAACTCAAAGTTGTAAGCTCCCTTATTTCTTCTTTAATTCAATAATGGAAAACTTGGAGCCTATGAGCCCAGAATTGGAATGATTATGAATGTGAAGCCTATTACCAAATGGATAGGCTCAATAAATGAAAGATGAAGGAGTTTTCAGTAACCAAAGGTTGCAATGGAGGGGTGGACATGAATTTAACATGAAATAAGGCATGACCACAACCAAATTGTTTTGTGACAACAAGATAAATTCTTACAGAGGCAGATAATGCCAAGAGGAGCATCCTGGAAAAAAAAATTGATAGCGAGTTAACAGAGGCGGGTGGTGCCAAGAGGAGCATCTTGGAAAACATTTGTGGCAACAAGTTAAATTATTTCATAGGTGAGTTAAATTCCTCAAAGAGTAGAGGAGAATCTTGGAAAGAGTTTGTGACAACCAGTTAAATTCTAGCATAAGCTAGTTTTTATAGTTAAATTCTAGTAGAGGCGAGTCGTGGGAAGAGGATCATCCTAGCAAAAGTAGCTAGGACAGGAAAGGGCATGTTGGAAAGGGCATGCTTCCAATTGCATAGGACGAGCTTCTATTTCTTTTGCTAGGACAAGAAAGGCCATGATTCCAGTTGCAGAGGATGGGCTTCTATTTCTTGGTTGTTCCTCTCACTTTAATAGTGCGAGGGAACTTGCATGCAAACTACAACAACTAGACAACACAACTATGCAGGTGTCCATCTTGTATGCAAACTACAACTGGAAAACGCAATGCGGCTGGATACCACAACAACATTGTGTTTATGAAACTTAGGATAAATCTAGGTAACAGAAAATGCTAACACAAACAATGAAATTAATGTTAAGCAAGAGTCTAGCATTAATCGACCTTCAAACAATACATAAGCAAATATGCGTCTTAACCCAATATTTTGGTGAAAAACTGTAGCTTGAAACATAAGAAAGAACTTTGATAAAGTGAAATTGCCTCGAAAAGAGGCAAAATAAGACCACAAACCATGTGATTGGGAAAACAAATTAACTCAAACCATTTGATTGGAAAGACAAAATACGCACAAATGGAAACTTAGGTTAAGCACTTTGATTTGTGTGCCCGATTATTGCAAAATTTGAAAACCGTTTACATTAGTCCCTACTTCCTTAAGGAAGAGACTAAAAAGTGTTACAGTTCCAGACTCGATCCGTTGAGACCTAATCATTCAACCGCAAATTCGTCCAGACTCACATTTTTTTATGGTTTGTGTATGCCTTAAGATCAAGAACAAGAAAAAGGGGAACACCACTTTCCCAACAACAATCATTGTGACAAGGTATACATTGTAAAGGAATAAGGAATTCAGTGTGATAGCCTTTGGATCAATGATTCCTATGACTATGTGAATAATTTTCGGTATCCAGCTACACGTATTCACATTTAAATGTTATATTTTAGTCAATATGTCCCCTTTCAAGGTACAACCAAACGTATATGGAAATTGCTTTCAGAATTAATAATTAGGTTCGACATTATTAGTTTCATGTATGAGGTTGATGGTTAAGTATGGTAGACATTACATCACTCTTCTTTCTCGCTATAAAGTTTTTGGTGGACATTTGTGATAAAGTGAAACTATGTTTTAACTTAAAATTGTTTATGATTGGCAAAGAGCTTGTCTTTTTCCTATGCAACAAAATAGGTTAATGACCCAATGCCCAAAGGCATCAGTATGAGTGGTTGGTATTTTTGGTTGTCAAGTTTTCTCTACTCATAATGATCTTGTTACACGTCCAAATTGTCCCAACTAAAACTTAGTATTGTGAACTTTTCCCTACTTTAATAATCTTGTTATATGTCCAAATTGTACCAACTAAAACTAAGTATTGTGAAATTCTCCTTACTTTAAAAATAAAAATCTTATTATACAGAAATATTATCATTAAATAATATCAACTAAAATTTCAGATTATCTGATATCTACAAGATGAAATAATAAATATTAACATATGTTTATGATTGACTTATGAAGTTTGTGGATGACATTTGGGAGAGAATGAAAGTACCTTTTTACTTGTAATTGTTTATGATTGACAACACTTACAACTCTTTATGATTGGCAAAGAGTTTGTCTTTTTTATATGCAACCGAAAGGTTGATGACACAAAATCCAAGAACATCTTTATTATCTACTGGTAAAGTTTAGGTGGGCAAATATTTTCTCTTGTTTCCAAATTATACCAACAAAAATTGTTCCTGGCTCACTTCCCATAGATATGATTGACAACGCTTACAATTGTTTATGATTGGTAAAGAGCTTATCTTTTTTATATGCAATTGAAAAATTAATGACACAAAATCTAACAACATCTTTATTATCTACTGGTAAACTTTAGATGGAAAATATTTTTTTTTGTTTCCAAATTGTACCAACAAAAATTGTTCCTCGCTCACTTTCCATAGATTATAATTGACAACACTTACAATTGTATATGATTGACAAAGAGCTTGTCTTTTTTATATGCAACCGAAAGTTAATGACACAAAATCCAACAACATCTTTATCAATTACTGATAAAGTTTAGGTTGGAAAATATTTTCTCTTGTTTTCAAATTGGTACCAACAGAAATTGTTCCTCACTCACTTCCCCTAGCTTGCCCACCATGTGAACATAGTGTAGATGGTTTGACTAACCATCCATCTGGTACCTCCATTGGTCCCCTACGTAACTAGGTAGGCCTGATAGAATATTCTAAAATTTATACTACAAAGGCATATCCCAATATTTAGGATTTACTACCACATTTATTCTCACCACTCTCTTGTAAATATGAAAATATCATATATCAAATGAGTGCACCTTAGACACAGTAATCAATCTGGAGAGGAGATGGCAGCTTCAAAAGAGTCGATCCTCATGGCCGTTGTGATAATAATCTTCTTTGTTTCCGCAAACAACCATGTGATTAGAATCATCAGAATAGTTGGGAGAGGCAGCAAATAGAGGTGGACATAGAAGCGCTAGAAGCATTCAAAACCTCCGTCACATATGATCCTTTCCAGGCCTTAGCCAACTAGGATGTTGCCAATCATGTCTGCAATTGGACAGGTATCAACTGCCACCCAATGAAACTACACGTAGTTGGCCTTAATCTATACAACAAGAGTCTGCAAGGAACTATTCCTCCATAAGTTAAATTCTTTCATAGGTGAGTTAAATTCCTCAGAGAGTAGAGGAGAATCATGGAAAGAGTAGCATCTTGGAAAAAGTTTCTGACAACTAGTTAAATTCTAGCATAGGCTAGTTTTTCCAGTTAAATTCTAGTAGAGGCGAGTCGTGGGAAGAGGATAATCCTAGAAAAAGTAGCCAGGACAAGAAAGGGCATGTTAGAAAGGGCATGCTTCCAATTACAGAGGACAAGATTCTATTTCTTTTGCTAGAACATGAAAGGCCATGATTCTAGTTGCAGAGGATGGGATTATATTTCTTGGTTGTTCCTCTCACTTTAATAGTGCAAGGGATCTTGCATGCAAACTACAACAGCTGAACAACACAACTATGCAGGTTTCCATCTTGCATGCAAACTACAACTAGACAATGCAATGCGGTTGGATACCACAACAACATTATGTTTATGAAACTTAGGATAAATCTAGGTAACAAAAAATTATTTGGCAACAATTTAAATTCTTTCATAGGTGAGTTAAATTCCTCAGAGAGTAGAGGGGAATCATGGGAAGAGAAGCATCTTGGAAAACGTTTGTGACAACCAATTAAATTCTAGCATAGGCTAGTTTTTCCAATTAAATTCTAGTAGAGGCGAGTCGTGCGAAGAGGATAATCCTAGCAAAAGTAGCTAGGACAAGAAACAACATGCTTTCAATTGCAGAGGACAAGATTCTATTTCTTTTTCTAAAACATGAAAGGCCATGATTCCAGTTGTAGAGGATGGGATTCTATTTCTTGGTTGTTCCTCTCACTTGGATCTTGCATGCAAACTACAACAGTTGGATAACACAACTATGCAGGTTTCCATCTTGCATGCAAACTACAACTAGAAAATGCAATGTGGATGGATACCACAACAACATTATGTTTATGAAACTTAGGATAAATCTAGGTAACAAAAAATTCTTTGGCAACAAGTTAAATTCTTTCATAGGCGAGTTAAATTCCTCAGAGAGTAGAGGAGAATCATGGGAAGAGAAGCATCTTGGAAAAAGTTTGTGACAACCAGTTAAATTCTAGCATATGCTAGTTTTTCCAGTTAAATTCTAGTAGAGGCGAGTCGTGGGAAGAGGAGAATCCTAGCAAAACTGGTTAGGACATGAAAGGGCATGTTGGAAAGGGCATGCTTCCAATTGCAGAGGAAAATATTCTATTTCTTTTGCTAGAACATGAAAGGCCATGATTCCAGTTGCAGAGGATGGGATTCTATTTCTTGGTTGTTCCTCTCACTTTAATAGTGCGAGGGATCTTGCATGCAAACTACAACAGCTAGACAACACAACTATGCAGGTTTCCATCTTGCATACAAACTACAACTAGACAATGCAATGCAGCTAGATACCACAACAACATTATGTTTATGAAACTTAGGATAAATCTAGGTAACAAAAAATTCTTTGGTAACAAGTTAAATTCTTTCATAGGTGAGTTAAATTCCTCAGAGAGTAGAGGAGAATCATGGGAAGATAAGCATCTTGGAAAAAGTTTGTGACAACCAGTTAAATTCTAGTAGAGGCGAGTCGTGGGAAGAGGAGAATCCTAGCAAAAGTGGCTAGGACAGGAAAGGACATGTTGGAAAGGGCATGCTTCCAATTACAGAGGACAAGATTCTATTTCTTTTGCTAGAACATGAAAGGCCATGATTCCAGTTGCAGAGGATGGGATTCTATTTCTTGATTGTTCCTCTCACTTTAATAGTGCGAGGGATATTGCATGCAAACTACAACAGCAGGACAACACAACTATGCAGGTTTCCATCTTGCATGCAAACTACAACTAGACAATGCAATGCGGCTGGATACCATAACAACATTATGTTTATGAAACTTATGATAAATCTAGGTAACAAAAACTTCTTTGGAAACAAGTTAAATTCTTTCATAGGTGAGCTAAATTCCTCAGAGAGTAGAGGAGAATCATTGGAAGAGAAGCATCTTGGAAAATTTTTGTGACAATCAGTTAAATTCTAGCATATGCTAGTTTTTCAAGTTAAATTCTAGTAGAGGCGAGTCGTGGGAAGAGGAGAATCATTGGAAGAGAAGCATCTTGGAAAAATTTTGTGACAACCAGTTAAATTCTAACATATGCTAGTTTTCCCAGTTAAATTCTAGTAGAGGTGAGTCATGGGAAGAGGAGAATCCTAGCAAAAGTAGCGAGGACAGGAAAGGGCATGTTGGAAAGGGCATGCTTCCAATTGGAGAGGACAAGATTCTATTTCTTTTGCTAGAACATGAAAGGCCATGATTCTAGTTGAGAGGATGGGATTCTATTTCTTGGTTGTTCGTCTCACTTTAATAGTGTGAGGGATCTTGCATGCAAACTACAACAACTAGACAACACAACTATGCATGTTTCCATCTTGCATGCAAACTACAACTAGACAATGCAATGTGACTGGATACCACAACAATATTATGTTTATGAAACTTAGGATAAATCTAGGTAACAAAAAATGCTAACACAAATAACAAAATTAATGCTAAGCAAGAGTCTAGAATTAATCGACCTTCAAACAATACATAAGCAAATATGTGTCTTAACCCAAGATTTTGGTGAAAAGTCGTAGCTTCAAACATAAGAAAGAACTCTGATATAGTGAAATTTCCTCGAAAAGAGGCCAAATAAGACCACAAAACGTGTGATTGGGAAAACAAATTAACTCAAACCATTTGATTGGAAAGACAAAATACGTACAGATGGAAACTTAGGTTAAGCACTTTGATTCATGTGCCCGATTATTGAAAAATTTGAAAACCGTTTATAATAGTCCCTACTTCCTTAAAGCAGAGACTAACAAGTGTTACGATTCCAAACTAAATCTGTCGAGACCTAATCATTCAACTGCAAATTCATCCAGACTCACATTTTTTACAGTTTGTGTATGCCTTAAGATCAAGAACAAGAAAAAGGGGAACGTCACTTTCCCAACAACATTCATTGTGACAAGGTATACATTGTAAAGAAATTCAGTGTGACAACCTTTGGATCAATGATTCCTATGACTATGTGAATAATTTTTGGTACCCAGCTACATGTATTCACATTTAAATGTTATATTTTAGTCAATTTGTCTCCTTTCAAGGTACAACAAAATGTATATGGCAATTGCTTTCAAAATTAATAATTAGGTTCGACATTCTTAGTTTCATGTATGAGGTTGATGGTTAAGTATGCTAGAAATTAGATAACTCTTCTTTGTCGCTATAAAGTTTTTGGTGGACATATGTTGTAAAGTGAAACTACCTTTTGACTTAAAATTGTTTATGATTGGCAAAGAKCTTGTCTTTTTCCTATGSAACAAAATAGGTTAATGACCCAATACCCAAAGGCATCTAGTATGAGTGGTTGGTATTTTTGGTTGTCAAGTTTTCTCTACTCATAATGATCTTGTTACACATCCAAATTGTACCAACTAAAACTAAGTATTGTGAACTTTTCCCTACTTTAATGATCTTGTTACACGTCCAAATTGTACCAACTAAAACTAAGTATTGTGAACTTTTCCCTACTTTAATAATCTTGTTACACGTCCAAATTGTACCAACTAAAACTAAGTATTGTGAACTTTTCCCTACTTTAAAAACAGAAATCTTATTATATAGAAATATTATCGTTAAAGAGTATCAACTAAAATTTCACATTATCTGATATCTACATGATGAAATAATAAATATTAACATATGTTTATGATTAGATTTTGAAGTTTGTGGGTGACATTTTGGAGAGAATGAAAATACATTTTTACTTGTAATTGTTTATGATTGACAACACTTACAACTCTTTATGATTGGCAAAGAGTTTATCTTTTTTATATGCAACAAAAAGGTTGATGACACAAAATCCAACAACATCTTTATTATCTACTGGTAAAGTTTAGGTGGGCAAATATTTTCTCTTGTTTCCAAATTGTACCAAAAAAAAATGTTCCTGGCTCACTTCCCGTAGATTATGATTGACAATACTTACAATTGTTTATGATTGGTAAAGAGCTTGTATTTTTTATATGCAACAGAAAAATTAATGACACAAAATCCAACAACATCTTTATCATCTACGGGTAAAGTTTAAGTTGGAAAATATTTTCTCTTGTTTCCAAATTGTACCAACAAAAATTGTTCCTCGCTCACTTCTATCTCACTTCCCATAGATTATAATTGACAACACTTACAATTGTTTATGATTGACAAAGAGATTTTCTTTTTTATATGCAACCGAAAGTTAATGACACAAAATCCAACAACATCTTTATCATCTACTAGTAAAGTTTAGGTTGGATAATATTTTCTCTTGTTTTCAAATTGGTACCAACAGAAATTGTTCCTCGCTCACTTCCCTTAGCTTGCCCACCGTGTGAACATAGTGTATATGGTTTGACTAACCATCCATTTGGTACCTCCAATGGTCCCCTACGTAACCGGGTAGGCCCGATAGAATATTCTAAAATTTATATTACAAAGGCATATCCCAATATTTAGGATTTACTACCACATTTATTCTCACCACTCTCTTCTAAATATGAAAATATCATATATCGAATGAGTGCACCTTAGACGCAGTAATCGATCTCAAGAGGAGATGGCAACTTCAAAAGAGTCGATCCTCATGGTCGTTGTGATAATAATCTTCTATGTTTCCGCAAACAACCATGTGATTATAAATCATCAGAATAGTTCGGAAAGGCAACAAATATAGGTGGACGTAGAAGCGGTAGAAGCATTCAAAACCTCTGTCACATATGATCCTTTCCAGGCCTTAGCCAACTGGGATGTTGCCAATCATGTTTGCAATTCAGGTATCAGCTACCACCCAATGAAACTACGTGTAGTTGGCCTTCATCTATACAACAGGAGCATGCAAGGAACTATTCCTCCACAAGTTAAATTATTTCATAGGTGAGTTAAATTCCTCAGAGAGTAGAGGAGAATCATGGCAAGAGAAGCATCTTGGAAAAAAAATGTGACAACTAGTTAAATTCTAGCATAGGCTAGTTTTTCCAGTTAAATTATAGTAGAGGTGAGTCGTGGGAAGAGGAGAATCCTAGCAAAAGTAGATAGGACAGGAAAGGGCATGCTTCCAATTGCAAAGGACAAGATTCTATTTCTTTTGCTAGAACATGAAAGGCCATGATTGCAGTTGCAGAGGATGGGATTATATTTCGTGGCTGTTCCTATCACTTTAATAGTGCGAGGGATCTTGCATGCAAACTACAACAGCTGGACAACACAACTATGTAGGTTTCCATATTGCATGCAAACTACAACTAGACAATGCAATGCGGTGGGATACCACAACAACATTATGTTTATGAAACTTAGGATAAATCTAGGTAACAAACAATTCTTTGGAAACAAGTTATATTCTTTCATAGGTGAGTTAAATTCCTTAGAGAGTAGAGGACAATCATGGGAAGAGAAGCATCTTGGAAAAAAATTGTGACAACCAATTAAATTATAGCATAGGCTAGTTTTTCCAGTTAAATTCTAGTAGAGGCGAGTCGTGGGAAGAGGAAAATCCTAGCAAAAGTAACTAGGACAGGAAAGGGAATGTTGGAAAGGGCTTGCTTCCAATTGCAGAGGACAAGATTCTATTTCTTTTGCTAGAACATGAAAGGCCATGATTCCTGTTGCAGAGGATGGGATTCTATTTATTGCTTGTTCCTCTCACTTTAATAGTGTGAGGGATCTTGCATGCAAACTACAACAACTGGACAACACAACTATGAATGTTTCCATCTTGCATGCAAACTACAACTAAACAATGCAATGCGATTGGATACAACAACAACATTATGTTTATGAAACTTAGGATAAATCTAGGTAACAAAAAATTCTTTGGCAACAAGTTAAATTCTTTCATAGGTAAGTTAAATTCCTCAGAGAGTATATGAGAATCATGGGAAGAGAAGCATCTTGGAAAATGTTTGTGACAATCAATTAAATTCTATCATATGCTAGTTTTTCCAGTTAATTTCTAGTAGAGGCGAGTCGTGGCAAGAGGAGAATCCTAGCAAAAGTGGCTAGGACAGGAAAGGACATGTTGGAAAGGGCATGCTTCCAATTGCAGAGGACAAGATTCTATTTCTTTTTCTAGAACATGAAAGGCCATGATCCCAGTTGCAGAGGATGGGATTCTATTTCTTGGTTGTTTCTCTCACTTTAATAGTGTGAGGGATCTTGCATGAAAACTACAACAGCTGGACAACACAACTATGTAGTTTTCCATATTGAATGCAAACTACAACTAGACAATGCAATGCGGCTAGATACCAAAACAACATTATGTTTATGAAACTTAGGATAAATATAGGTAACAAAAAATTCTTTGGCAACAAGTAAAATTCTTTCATAGGTGAGTTAAATTCCTTAGAGAGTATAGGAGAATCATGGGAAGAGAATCATCTGGGAAATTTTTTGTGACAACCAGTTAAATTCTAGCATAGACTAGTTTTTTCAGTTAAATTCTAGTAGAGGCGAGTTGTGGGAAGAGGAGAATACTAATAAAAGTGGCTAGGATAAGAAAGGGCATGTTGGAAAGGGCATGCTTCCAATTGCAAAGGACAAGATTCTATTTCTTTTGCTAGAACATGAAAGGCCATGATTCCAGTTGCAGAGGATGGGATTATATTTCTTGGTTGTTCCTATCACTTTAATAGTGCGAGGGATATTGCATGAAAACTACAACAGCTGGACAACACAACTATGTAGGTTTCCATCTTGCATGCAAACTACAACTAGACATTGCAATGCGACTGGATACCACAACAACATTATGTTTATGAAACTTAGGATAAATCTAGGGAACAAAAACTTCTTTGGCAACAAGTTAAATTCTTTCATAGGTGAGTTAAATTCCTCAGAGAGTATAGAAGAATCATGAGAAGAGAAGCATCTTGGAAAAATTTTGTGACAACCGGTTAAGTTCTAGAATATGCTAGTTTTTCCAGTTAAATTATAGTAGAGGCGAGTCGCGGGAAGAGGAGAATCCTAGCAAAAGTAGCTAGGACAGGAAAGGGCATGTTTGAAAGGGCATGCTTCCAATTGCAGAGGACAAGATTCTATTTCTTTTGATAGAACAAGAAAGGCCACGATTCCAGTTGCAGAGGATGGGATTCTGTTTCTTGGTTGTTCGTCTCACTTTAATAGTGCGAGGGATCTTGCATGCAAACTACAACAGCTGGACAACACAACTATGCATGTTTCCATCTTGCATGCAAACTACAACTAGACAATGCAATGCGACTGGATACCACAACAACATTATGTTTATGAAACTTAGGATAAATCTAGGTAATAAAAAATGCTAACACAAACAATGAAATTAATGCTAAGCAAGAGTCTAGAATTAATTGACCTTCAAACAATACATAAGTAAATATGTGTCTTAATCCAAGATTTTGGTGAAAAGTCATAGCTTGAAACATAAGAAATAACTTTGATAAAGTGAAATATCCTCAAAAAGAGGCCAAATAAGACCACAAACTGTGTGATTGGGAAAACAAATTAACTCAAACCATTTGATTGGAAAGACAAAATACGTATAGATGGAAACTTAGGTTAAGCACTTTGATTCGTTTGCCTGATTATTGCAAAATTTGAAAACCGTTTACAATAGTCCCTACTTCCTTAAAGGAGAGACTAACAAGTGTTACGATTCCAGACTTGATCTGTCGAGACCTAATCATTCAACTGCAAATTCATCCAGACTCACATTTTTTACGGTTTATGTATGCCTTAATATCAAGAACAAGAAAAAGGGGAACGTCACTTTCCCAACAACATTCATTGTGACAAGGTATACATTGTAAAGAAATTAAGTGTGACAACCTTTGGATCAATGAATCCTATGACCATGTGAATAATTTTCGGTACCCAGCTACATGTATTCACATTTAAATGTTATATTTTAGTCAAATTGTCCCCTTTCAAGGTACAACAAAACGTATATGGCAATTGCTTTCAGAATTAATAATTAGGTTCGACATTCTTAGTTTCATGTATGAGGTTGATGGTTAAGTATGGTAGAAATTAGATAACTCTTCTTTGTCGCTATAAAGTTTTTGGTGGACATATGTGATAAAGTGAAACTACCTTTTGACTTAAAATTGTTTATGATTGGCAAAGAGCTTGTCTTTTTCCTATGCAACAAAATAGGTTAATGAMCCAATACCCAAAGGCATCTAGTATGAGTGGTTGGTATTTTTGGTTGTCAAGTTTTCTCTACTCATAATGATCTTGTTACACRTCYAAATTKTACCAACTAAAACWAAGTATTGTGAACTTTTCCCTACTTTAATGATCTTGYTACACRTCCAAATTGTACCAACTAAAAYTAAGTATTGTGAACTTTTCCCTACTTTAATAATCTTGYTACACGTCCAAATTGTACCAACTAAAACTAAGTATTGTGAACTTTTCCCTACTTTAAAAACAAAAATCTTATTATATAGAAATATTATCGTTAAAGAATATCAACTAAAATTTCACATTATCTGATATCTACATGATGAAATAATAAATATCAACATATGTTTATGATTAGATTTTGAAGTTTGTGGGTGACATTTTGGAGAGAATGAAAATACATTTTTACTTGTAATTGTTTATGATTGACAACACTTACAACTCTTTATGATTGGCAAAGAGTTTATCTCTTTTATATGCAACAAAAAGGTTGATGACACAAAATCCAACAACATCTTTATTATCTACTGGTAAAGTTTAGGTGGGCAAATATTTTCTCTTGTTTCCAAATTGTACTAAAAAAAAATGTTCCTGGCTCACTTCCCGTAGATTATGATTGACAATACTTACAATTGTTTATGATTGGTAAAGAGCTTATATTTTTTATATGCAACAGAAAAATCAATGACACAAAATCCAACAACATCTTTATCATCTACGGGTAAAGTTTAAGTTGGAAAATATTTTCTCTTGTTTCCAAATTGTACCAACAAAAATTGTTCCTCGCTCACTTCTAGCTCACTTCCCATAGATTATAATTGACAACACTTACAATTGTTTATGATTGACAAAGAGCTTGTCTTTTTTATATGCCACTGAAAGTTAATGACACAAAATCCAACAACATCTTTATCATCTACTAGTAAAGTTTAGGTTGGAAAATATTTTCTTTTGTTTTCAAATTGGTACCAACAGAAATTGTTCCTCGCTCACTTCCCTTAGCTTGCCCACCGTGTGAACATAGTGTAGATGGTTTGACTAACCATCCATTTGGTACCTCCAATGGTCCCCTACGTAACCGGGTAGGCCCGATAGAATATTCTAAAATTTATATTACAAAGGCATATCCCAATATTTAGGATTTACTACCACATTTATTCTCACCACTCTCTTCTAAATATGAAAATATCATATAACGAATGAGTACACCTTAGACGCAGTAATCGATCTCGAGAGGAGATGGCAACTTCAAAAGAGTCGATCCTCATGGTCGTTGTGATAATAATCTTCTATGTTTCCGCAAACAACCATGTGATTATAAATCATCAGAATAGTTTGGAAAGGCAACAAATATAGGTGGATGTAGAAGCGCTAGAAGCATTCAAAACCTCTGTCACATATGATCCTTTCCAGGCCTTAGCCAACTGGGATGTTGCTAATCATGTCTGCAATTCAGGTATTAGCTGCCACCCAACGAAACTACGCGTAGTTGGCCTTAATCTATACAATAGGAGCATGCAAGGAACTATTCCTCCACAAGTTAAATTATTTCATAGGTGAGTTAAATTCCTCAGAGAGTAGAGGAGAATCATGGGAAGAGAAGCATATTGGAAAAAAAATGTGACAACTAGTTAAATTCTAGCATAGGCTAGTTTTTCCAGTTAAATTCTAGTAGAGGTGAGTCGTGGGAAGAGGAGAATCCTAGAAAAAGTAGATAGGATAGGAAAGGACATGCTTCCAATTACAGAGGACAAGATTATATTTCTTTTGATAGAACATTAAAGGTCATGATTCAAGTTGCAGAGGATGAGATTCTATTTCTTGGTTGTTCCTCTCACTTTAATAGTGCGAGGGATCTTTCATTCAAACTACAACAACTGGAAAAAACAACTATGCAGGTTTCCATCTTGCATGCAAACTACAACTAGACAATGCAACGCGACGGGATACCACAACAACATTATGTTTATGAAACTTAGGATAAATCTAGGTAACAAAAAATTCTTTGGCAACAAGTTATATTCTTTCATAGGTGAGTTAAATTCCTCAGAGAGTAGAGGAGAATCATGGGAAGAGAAGCATCTTGGAAAAAAATTGTGACAACCAATTAAATTATAGCATAGGCTAGTTTTTCCAGTTAAATTCTAGTAGAGGCGAGTCGTGGGAAGAAGAGAATCCTAGCAAAAGTAACTAGGACAAGAAAGGGAATGTTGGAAAGGGCATGCTTCCAATTGCAGAGGACAAGATTCTATTTCTTTTGCTAGAACATGAAAGGCCATGATTCCAGTTGCAGAGGATGGGATTCTATTTCTTGTTTGTTCCTCTCACTTTAGTAGTGCGAGGGATCTTGCATGCAAACTACAACAGCTGGACAACACAACTATGAAGGTTTCCATCTTGCGTGCAAACTACAACTAGACAATGCAATGCGACTGGATACCACAACAACATTATGTTTATGAAACTTAGGATAAATCTAGGTAACAAAAAATTCTTTGGCAACAAGTTAAATTCTTTCATAGGTAAGTTAAATTCCTCAGAGAGTAGAGGAGAATCATGGAAAGAGAAGCATCTTGGAAAATGTTTGTGACAATTAGTTAAATTCTAGCATATGCTAGTTTTTCTAGTTAATTTCTAGTAGAGGCGAGTCTTGGCAAGAGGAGAATCCTAGCAAAAGTGGCTAGGATAGGAAAGGACATGTTGGAAAGGGCATGCTTCCAATTGCAGAGGACAAGATTCTATTTCTTTTTCTAGAACATGAAAGGCCATGATTCCAGTTGCAGAGGATGGGATTCTATTTCTTGGTTGTTCCTCTCACTTTAATAGTGCGAGGGATCTTGTATGCAAACTACAACAGCTGGACAACACAACTATGCAGTTTTCCATATTGAATATAAACTACAACTAGACAATGCAATGCAGCTAGATACCACAACAACATTATGTTTATGAAACTTAGGATAAATATAGGTAACAGAAAATTCTTTGGCAACAAGTAAAATTCTTTCATAGGTGAGTTAAATTCCTCAGAGAGTAGAGGAGAATCATGGGAAGAGAATCATCTGGGAAAATTTTTGTGACAACCAGTTAAATTCTAGCGTAGACTAGTTTTTTCAATTAAATTCTAGTAGAGGCGAGTTGTGGGAAGAGGAGAATCCTAGCAAAAGAGGCTAGGACAGGAAAGGGCATGCTTCCAATTGCAAAGGACAAGATTCTATTTCTTTTGCTAGAACATGAAAGGTCATGATTCCAGTTGCAGAGGATGGGATTATATTTCTTGGTTGTTCCTATCACTTTAATAGTGCGAGGGATCTTGCATGCAAACTACAACAGCTGGACAACACAACTATGCAGGTTTCCATATTGCATGCAAACTACAACTAGACAATGCAATGTGGCGGGATACCACAACAGCATTATGTTTTTGAAACTTAGGATAAATCTAGGTAACAAAAAATTCTTTGGCAACAAGTTATATTCTTTCATAAGTGAGTTAAATTCCTCAGAAAGTAGAGGAGAATCATGGGAAGAGAAGCATCTTGGAAAAAAATTGTGACAACCAATTAAATTATAGCATAGGCTAGTTTTTCCAGTTAAATTCTAGTAGAGGCGAGTCGTGGGAAGAGGAAAATCCTACCAAAAGTAACTAGGACAGGAAAGGGAATGTTGGAAAGGGCTTGCTTCCAATCGCAGAGGACAAGATTCTATTTCTTTTGCTAGAACATGAAAGGCCATGATTCCAGTTGCAGAGGATGGGATTCTATTTCTTGCTTGTTCCTCTCACTTTAATAGTGCGAGGGATCTTCCATGCAAACTACAACAACTAGACAACACAACTATGAAGGTTTCCATCTTGCATGCAAACTACAACTAGACAATGCAATGCGACTGGATACCACAACAACATTATGTTTATGAAACTTAGGATAAATCTAGGTAACAAAAAATTATTTGGCAACAAGTTAAATTCTTTCATAGGTAAGTTAAATTCCTCAGAGAGTAGAGGAGAAGCATGGGAAGAGAAGCATCTTGGAAAATGTTTGTGACAATCAGTTAAATTCTAGCATATGCTAGTTTTTCTAGTTAATTTCTAGTAGAGTCGAGTCGTGGCAAGAGGAGAATCCTAGCAAAAGTGGCTAGGACAGGAAAGGACATGTTGGAAAGGGCATGCTTCCAATTGCAGAGGACAAGATTCTATTTCTTTTTCTAGAACATGAAAGGCCATGATTCCAGTTGCAGAGGATGGGATTCTATTTCTTGGTTGTTCCTCTCACTTTAATAGTGTGAGGGATCTTGCATGCAAACTACAACAGCTGGACAACACAACTATGCAGTTTTCCGTATTGAATGCAAACTACAACTAGACAATGCAATGCGGCTAGATACCACAACAACATTATGTTTATGAAACTTAGGATAAATATAGGTAACAGAAAATTCTTTGGCAACAAGTGAAATTCTTTCATAGGTGAGTTAAATTCCTCAGAGAGTAGAGGAGAATCATGGGAAGAGAATCATTTGGGAAATTTTTTGTGACAACCAGTTAAATTCTAGCATAGACTAGTTTTTTCAGTTAAATTCTAGTAGAGGCGAGTTGTGGGAAGAGGAGAATACTAACAAAAGTGGCTAGGATAGGAAAGGGCATGTTGGAAAGGGCATGCTTCCAATTGCAAAGGACAAGATTCTATTTCTTTTGCTAGAACATGAAAGGCCATGATTCCAGTTGCAGAGGATGGGATTATATTTCTTGGTTGTTCCTATCACTTTAATAGTGCGAGGGATCTTGCATGCAAACTACAACAGCTGGACARCACAACTATGCAGGTTTCCATCTTGSATGCAAACTACARCTAGACATTGCAATGYGRCTRGATACCACAACAACATTATGTTTATGAAACTTAGGATAAATCTAGGGAACAAAAACTTCTTTGGCAACAAGTTAAATTCTTTCATAGGTGAGTTAAATTCCTCAAAGACTATAGGAGAATCATGGGAAGAGAAGCATCTTGGAAAAAGTTTGTGACAACCAGTTAAATTTTAGCATATGCTAGTTTTTCCAGTTAAATTCTAGTAGAGGCGAGTCGTGGGAAGAGTTGAATCCTAGCAAAAGTGGCTAGGACAGGAAAGGGCATGTTTGAAAGGGCATGCTTCCAATTGCAGAGGACAAGGTTCTATTTCTTTTGCTAGAACATGAAAGGCCATGATTCTAGTTGCAGAGGATGGGATTCTATTTCTTGTTTGTTCGTCTCACTTTAATAGTGTGAGGGATCTTGCATGCAAACTACAACAACTGGACAACGCAACTATGCATGTTTCCATCTTGCATGCAAACTACAACTAGACAATGCAATGCGGYTGGATACCACAACAACATTATGTTTATGAAACTTAGGATAAATCTAGGTAACAAAAAATGCTAACACAAACAATGAAATTAATGCTAAGCAAGAGTCTAGAATTAATCAACCTTCGAATAAGTAAATATGTGTCTTAACCCAAGATTTTGGTGAAAAGTCATAGCTTGAAACATAAGAAAGAACTTTGATAAAGTGAAATTTCCTTGAAAAGAGGCCAAATAATACCACAAACTGTGTGATTGGGAAAACAAATTAACTCAAACCATTTGATTGGAAAGACAAAATACGTACAGATGGAAACTTAGGTTAAGCACTTTGATTCGTGTGCCTGATTATTGCAAAATTTGAAAACTGTTTACAATAGTCCCTACTTCCTTAAAGCAGAGACTAACAAGTGTTACGATTCCAGACTCGATATGTTGAGACCTAATCATTCAACCGCAAATTCATCTAGACTCACATTTTTTACGGTTTGTGTATGCCTTAATATCAAGAACAAGAAAAAGGGGAACGTCACCTTCCCAACAACATTCATTGTGACAAGGTATACATTAGGTATACATTGTAAAGAAATTCAGTGTGACAACCTTTGGATCAATGATTCCTATGACTATGTGAGTAATTTTCGGTACCCAGCTACATGTATTCACATTTAAATGTTATATTTTAGTCAATTTGTCCCCTTTCAAGGTACAACAAAACGTATATGGCAATTGCTTTCAGAATTAATAATTAGGTTCAACATTCTTAGTTTCATGTATGAGGTTGATGGTTAAGTATGGTAGAAATTAGATAACTCTTCTTTGTCGCTATAAAGTTTTTGGTGGACATATGTGATAAAGTGAAACTACCTTTTGACTTAAAATTGTTTATGATTGGCAAAGAGCTTGTCTTTTTCCTATGCAACAAAATAGGTTAATGACCCAATACCCAAAGGCATCTAGTATGAGTGGTTGGTATTTTTGGTTGTCAAGTTTTCTCTACTCATAATGATCTTGTTACACGTCTAAATTGTACCAACTAAAACAAAGTATTGTGAACTTTTCCTACTTTAATGATCTTGTTACACGTCCAAATTGTACCAACTAAAACTAAGTATTGTGAACTTTTCCCTACTTTAATAATCTTGTTACACGTCCAAATTGTACCAACTAAAACTAAGTATTGTGAACTTTTCCCTAATTTAAAAATAAAAATCTTATTTTATAGAAATATTATCGTTAAAGAATATCAACTAAAATTTCACATTATCTGATATCTACATGATGAAATAATAAATATTAACATATGTTTATGATTGGATTTTGAAGTTTGTGGGTGACATTTTGGAGAGAATGAAAATACATTTTTACTTGTAATTGTTTATGATTGACAACACTTACAACTATTTATGATTGACAAAGAGTTTGTCTTTTTTATATGCAATAGAAAGGTTGATGACACAAAATCCAACAACATCTTTATTATCTACTGGTAAAGTTTAGGTGGACAAATATTTTCTCTTGTTTCCGAATTGTACCAACAAAAATGTTCCTGGCTCACTTCCCGTAGATTATGATTGACAATACTTACAATTCTTTATGATTGGTAAAGAGCTTGTCTTTTTTATATGCAACCGAAAAATTAATGACCCAAAATCCAACAACATCTTTATCATCTACTGGTAAAGTTTAAGTTGGAAAATATTTTCTCTTGTTTCCAAATTGTACCAACAAAAATTGTTCCTCGCTCACTTCTAGCTCATTTCCCATAGATTATAATTGACAATACTTACAATTGTTTATGATTGACAAAGGGCTTGTCTTTTTTATTTGCAACCAAAAGTTAATGACACAAAATCCAACAACATCTTTATCATCTACTAGTAAAGTTTAGGTTGGAAACTATTTTCTCTTGTTTTCAAATTGGTACCAACAGAAATTGTTCCTCGCTCACTTCCCCTAGCTTGCCCACCGTGTGAACATAGTGTAGATGGTTCGACTAACCATCCATTTGGTACCTCCAATGGTCCCCTACGTAACCAGGTAGGCCCAATAGAATATTCTAAAATTTATATTGCAAAGACATATCCCAATATTTAGGATTTACTACCACATTTATTCTCACCACTCTCTTGTAAATATGCAAATATCATATATCGAATGAGTGCACCTTAGACGCAGTAATCGATCTCGAGAAGAGATGGCAGCTTCAAAAGAGTCGATCCTCATGGCCTTTGTGATAATAATCTTCTATGTTTCCGCAAATAACCATGTGATTAGAAATCATCAGAATAGTTTGGAAAGGCAACAAATATAGGTGGACGTAGAAGCGCTAGAAGCATTCAAAACCTCTGTCACATATGATCCTTTCCAGGCCTTAGCCAACTGGGATGTTGCCAATCATGTCTGCAATTTAGGTATCAGCTGCCACCCAATGAAACTACGCGTAGTTGGCCTTAATCTATACAACAAGAGCCTGTAAGGAACTATTCCTCCACAAGTTAAATTATTTCATAGGCGAGTTAAATTCCTCAGAGAGTAGAGGAGAATCATGGCAAGAGAAGCATCTTGGAAAAAAATTGTGACAACCAGTTAAATTCTAGCATAGGCTAGTTTTTCCAGTTAAATTCTAGTAGAGCCGAGTCGTGGGAAGAGGAGAATCCTAGCAAAAGTAGATAGGACAGGAAAGGGCATGCTTCCAATTACAGAGGACAAGATTCTATTTCTTTTGCTAGAACAGTAAAGGCCATGATTCTAGTTGCTGAGGATGAGATTCTATTTCTTGGTTGTTCCTCTCACTTTAATAGTGTGAGGGATCTTGCATGCAAACTACAACAATTGGACAACACAACCATGCAGGTTTCCATCTTGCATGCAAACTACAACAATTGGACAACACAACCATGCATGTTTCCATCTTGCATGCAAACTACAACTAGACAATGCAATGCGGCTGGATACCACAACAACATTATGTTTATGAAACTTAGGATAAATCTAGGTAACAAAACATTCTTTGGAAACAATTTAAATTCTTTCATAGGTGAGTTAAATTCCTCAGAGAGTAGAGGAAAATCATGGGAAGAGAAGCAAATTGGAAAAAAGTTGTGACAACCAATTAAATTCTAGCATAGACTAGTTTTTCCAGTTAAATTCTAGTAGAGGCGAGTCGTGGGAAGAGGAGAATCCTAGCAAAAGTAGCTAGGACAGGAAAGGGCACGTTGGAAAAGGCATGCTTCCAATTGCAGAGGACAAGATTCTATTTCTTTTGCTAGAACATGAAAGGCCATGATTCCATTTGCAGAGGATGGGATTCTATTTCTTGCTGGTTTCTCTCACTTTAATAGTGCGAGGGATCTTGCATGCAAACTACAACAGCTGGACAACACAACTATGCAAGTTTCCATCTTGCATGCAAACTACAACTAGGCAATGCAATGCGGCTGGATACCACAACAACATTATGTTTATGAATCTTAGGATAAATCTAGGTAATAAAAAATTCTTTGGCAACAAGTTAAATTCTTTCATAGGTAAGTTAAATTCCTCAGAGAGTAGAGGAGAATCATGGGAAGAGAAGCATCTTGGAAAACGTTTGTGACAACTAGTTAAATTCTAGCATATGCTAGGTTTTCCAGTTAAATTATAATAGAGGTGAGTCGCGGGAAGAGGAGAATCCTAGCAAAAGTGGCTAGGATAGGAAAGGACATGTTGGAAAGGGCATGCTTTCAATTGCAGAGGGAAAGATTCTATTTCTTTTGCTAGAACATGAAAGGCCATGATTCTATTTGCAGAGGATGGGATTCTATTTCTTGGTTGTTCCTCTCACTTTAATAGTGCGAGGGATATTGCATGCAAACTACAACAGTTGAACAACCCAACTATGCAATTTTCCATATTGAATGCAAACTACAACTAGACAATGAAATGCGGCTAGATACCATAACAACATTATGTTTATGAAACTTAGGGTAAATCTAGGTAACAAAAAATTCTTTGGCAACAAGTTAAATTCTTTCATAGGTGAGTTAAATTCCTCAGAGAGTAGAGGAGAATCATGGGAAGAGAAGCATCTTGGAAATTGTTTTTGACAATGAGTTAAATTCTAGCATAGACTAGTTTTTCCAATTAAATTCTATTAGAGGTGAGTTGTGGGAAGAGGAGAATCCTAGCAAAAGTGGCTAGGAGAGGAAAGGGCATGTTTCCAATTGCAGAGGACAAGATTCTATTTCTTTTGCTAGAACATGAAAGGTCATGATTTCAGTTGGAGAGGATGGGATTATATTTCTTGGTTGCTCCTATCACTTTAATAGTGTGAGGGATCTTGCATGCAAACTACAACAGCTGGACAACACAACTATGCAGGTTTCAATCTTGCATGCAAACTACAACTAGACAATGCAATGCGGCTAGATACCACAACAACATTATGTTTATGAAACTTAGGATAAATCTAGGGAACAAAAACTTCTTTGGCAACAAGTTAAATTCTTTCATAGGTGAGTTAAATTCCTCAAAGACTATAGGAGAATCATGGGAAGAGAAGCATCTTGGAAAAAGTTTGTGACAACCAGTTAAATTTTAGCATATGCTAGTTTTTCCAGTTAAATTCTAGTAGAGGCGAGTCGTGGGAAGAGTTGAATCCTAGCAAAAGTGGCTAGGACAGGAAAGGGCATGTTTGAAAGGGCATGCTTCCAATTGCAGAGGACAAGGTTCTATTTCTTTTGCTAGAACATGAAAGGCCATGATTCTAGTTGCAGAGGATGGGATTCTATTTCTTGTTTGTTCGTCTCACTTTAATAGTGTGAGGGATCTTGCATGCAAACTACAACAACTGGACAATGCAACTATGCATGTTTCCATCTTGCATGCAAACTACAACTAGACAATGCAATGCGACTAGATACCACAACAACATTATGTTTATGAAACTTAAGATAAATCTAGGTAACAAAAAATGCTAACAGAAAAAATGAAATTAATGCTAAGCAAGAGTCTAGAATTAATCGACCTTCGAACAATACATAAGTAAATATGTGTCTTAACCCAAGATTTTGGTGAAAAGTCATAGCTTGAAACATAAGAAAGAACTTTGATAAAGTGAAATTTCCTCAAAAAGAGGCCAAATAAGACCACAAATCATGTGATTGGGAAAACAAATTAACTCAAACCATTTGATTGGAAAGACAAAATACATACAGATGGAAACTTAGGTTAAGCACTTTGATTCGTGTGCCTGGTTATTGGAAAATTTGAAAACTGTTTACAATAGTCCCTACTTCCTTAAAGCATAGACTAACAAGTGTTACGATTCCAGACTCGATCTGTCGAGACCTAATCATTCAACTGCAAATTCATCCAGACTCACATTTTTTACGGTTTGTGTATGCCTTAAGATCAAGAACAAGAAAAAGGGGAACGCCACTTTCCCAACAACATTCATTGTGACAAGGTATACATTAGGTATACATTG
>JASDQU010505539.1:127605-138398 GCA_032191745.1 Picea mariana | reverse complement strand
GTGTGTCAAGAACCAAGAGCACATCTAATCGGAAACTTGCAAACATCCAAGCATCGACATAATATAGTATGTATCCCTTCTGAGGTAGGCATTCCCATACTCAGATCACAGACTGATGACATCATAAACAAAGATCATGGCCACCAATCATACACTGTGGATCCATGCGGTCATAATATAGCATAGCCACCTGAATACACTGTGGATCTATGCGACAAATTTTCATCAAGATGACATAGCCACAAAACATACACAGTGGATCTATGTGTCGCAAATAATACATACTCCATCGCAACCTGGATCACAAAGATAATATCCAGGGTCTTCAACCTCATTGCCCAAAGTACAAATCTGACCATGTGATTACATGTGTCGAAGTCAAACATGGCAGAAACCACTTGATTACCGGTCATTGATGTAACCGTTAACAAGTGCGAGGGAAATCACCATTGATGTCAATGACTCCCAAGGTACTAAAGTAAAAACCATCGATTGTGAATAAATGATCTGATGTCAAACAATTGACGGAATCTTTCGATCAGGGGCCAATGATGTGAACCCAATGTCGAAAGCGAGAAACTTTCCATTGAGGCATGCAAGTTCCAAGGTACTGAATGATTTCTAAGTCTTAATCCCAGATAATGTGTTGATGTCGATGGAACAAGACTCATCACAGGAGGGCCTTAATGTATCCCCCATCAATGACACGAAATGAGTAACAGAGTTTGAAATTGAAACAGAGCATGTAGCAATTGGACTTTGGACACAGGGAAGGCCGACACGAAAGGAATGGATAACTGCAGATGGCCGACTCAAACAGAGGTTTCGAACAGACTTCTCTTGAACATATGAATGACACGACCAATAATTTGGCAGCATTGACTCAAAGACGACACAAGAAATGATCTTTTTATCAAATCGAATGAGAGACAAATGGATTACCCAAACCGGCTTCAGATGATGAATAGGGAGTGTCATGTTCAAGAGTGACTCTTACTACCAATTAATGTAAAGATGAAACATATCCCTTTCCCAAATTTTTCCCCCACCATTTCTGGCAAGTACCTCTTTATTTTTATGCAAGCTTGAAGAGGATCATATATGCTTGTTGATATAAGCTCATCCTTCGAACGAGTCCCTCGGAGTATTTTTAACGAACCCTAAGAAGGTGTGGTTCGGTCCCATTACGGGTCTGTCAATGTTTGTTTAACGAGTCCAGAGATAGTAAACTCGAAGGTTTTTCAAGATTATAGAGTTTGGAAAAACACTTAAAAGAGAACTCTCTCAGTTCCTTTTTCGTACAATAGTCCAACGAGACCGAAAAAGGGTTAAACTATCGCTCGAAGGATGCGTAACTTCAAATACTTTAACGAGTGTGAAAAGAGAAAGATCACTCGGCAACCTTTTCATATTTAGGGAGTCGTGAAAAGAGATTAAAGTTAACTCTAGGGGGGTTCCTTTTTCGTGTAACCACATCGAGCCCGGAAAAGGGATAAAACAACGCTTGATCACGTTCTCATGTTTTTGGCAAGTGCAAGAACGGATAAAAAGGCACTCGAGGTCTTATATCAAAACCATAGGAAACAAACAAAACACATCATATCGCAAAAGTTTTTCGTCCATAATCATCTGCATTGGGTACCTGCAAGTCATTTTACTCACTTTCGTATTAGAAATTAGGGTAAAAGAGTGAATAAATATGAAAAACCCACTTTTACTATGGTAAAAAGTAAATAAAACAAATTTACCATTCATTTTTACCATATTGTTTTACCCATTTACCATTGTAGTGCAAAAACTTCCATTTTACCTCCGATCTTCAGCGTCGATTTCCGGGAGCGTCGGGGCATCATTCCAAGAACCGTCTGGATCAGATTGGTAAGTTCTCAATTCTCTAGCCTTTCATGGTTTAATTTCATGATTTGAGTGGCTAAATTCCAAGTTTTTGAGTTAGTTTTGAAACCCTATGCGTGAATGAGGATTCTCGCAGGCTGCCCATACGGGGCCTGCGAGAAGTTCTCATTCCCGCAGGTGGGCTTGAGCTACAGTGTGAGAAGTTCGCACTGTGCGCTAAAGCCACCTGCGAGCAATGCAGATTCCAATTTTTTTTATAATATTTAGCCAATAAAACCAATTTTCCTCATGTTTCAAATCATTAACTAGCTTCACATGGTTGTTATGCAGGTTAATAGCTATCACAATGGTGCTCGAATGGAGGGAAAGAGAACACGAGGATGATAATGCCACTGCCGAAAATCACCCTCAAACCATTGCCGCTTTAAGAGATTGCAGTCTCCTAAAGTATTTCCGCATACCGGGCATGAGAGCCCAAGTGCGATTGTTGGAACATTTAGTCCGGATGTGGGATCCAGATCAGCAGGTTTTTAATGTCGATATTCACACATTGACAATTGATATTGAGGATATCTATTTCCTGACTGGGTTGTCAAGACGGGGTTCTTATGTCAGTTTGACTGGTAACCGCAGGGGTGGTATGAAAATGAGTGAGTATTGCCAAGAGTATTGCGTACCAGAGGCTGAACGAAAAAGAGGAAAAGTGGTCATTTGGGGAGTGACTGATATCACTCTCCGTACCATACTCTTCACTATAGCTCGGATGGCGGGAAGTGCTGCCCCGCATATAGCTCTACAAAGCTATTTTCAGTATGCCCTCGAGTGTGTTGAACCCCGGGTCTTCAACTAGGCTGACACAGTGTTACGCAACCTCAAAAAACAACTAACCAAATGCAGGCGTGGAGATCTAAAGCAGTTTGGTTATGGATCATTGTTGGTGTCTTTCTTCTATGAGAGGGTCCCAGTGTATAGGCTTCAGGCTGATTGGCACTTTCTGGGTCCCAGGGATCCACGGATGTTACGATGGTGCCAACTCATGGCTAGACATGTGACAGGACCGATCGTCAGGTATGATGATCGCTTCTTCGACTGGCTTCAAGGCCAGGTTTTGATGATAGAGGATTATGCGTATGTTGGTTTGGACTTTCGCGGTGATCTTGACCTTGTCCTTCCTGAAGACGCACAGTGGGGAGATATTGGTAAGAAGTACACCAACTTTTAACTTTTTAGATGTTTTTGTATTTTCAACATATTAAATGTTTTTGGTTTTATGGTTTTATTCGAAGACTAACACCAAAAACGTGTTGATAACACAGATGTTGGGGCATATAGACCTGCTGGTAGTTCTCCTGTTCAGTGTCGAGGAGAGGCAGCAGTTTTAGTCCCCCAGTATGCTGAGGACTATCTTACAGTGGAGCAAAACTTAGAGGGTCTGATGGCCGATGTTCCCGAGATGCCTCTGGAGGAGATCCCATGATGCAATCAGCGTCACACCGTGGGAGTCTCTGCCTCTATGGGTCATCTGCTCCGTAGAGTTGCTAGGACCTTAGCATGCTATCGTGAACATCATTAGTGATGTCACTTTTTGTAGAAGCCATGAGCTTCCATTTTTGATATTTTGGTCTTCGGACAACTATTTTGTAAAAACAAACTTTGATCGTTATATATATATACATGGTTTCTACCGGCTTACTTTACACTTGTGTACATTTTTAATGTGTTTGATTTATAAATTGTTCAAATGCCTGTCCAATACATAATTAGCTAAAGCGTCTGTTAATGTATTAAGACGTCTCGGAATATGTTGATATTCAATGTGGTCAAAATATCGTTCCAAGAGGCGAATTCGCAAATATACTCTTAATAAAGTAGGACTTCGAATAGAATATACATTACTGAGCTGTAGTACTACCAACTGCGAGTCAAGTTGGACAACCAAGTGACGAATTCCAAGAGAAATAACATCAACCAATAGTTCAACAACGACGCTATACTCGGCGATATTGTTGGTTTCTCGGCCAAGACATATACCTCGTAGAGATATGAGTTCATTTGTCAGGGCATAGATTGCCCATGTAGCGGAAGCTAAGTTCCGAGTACTACGGATAGCTCCATCAGCAAAGCCAATATAAGGTAGCGAATACTCTGACATCTGGCAATCAAACATAACGTCACGTAAGGGCAAAAACCAGATAACGTCAAAAGCAAAACTAAAGTAACACACACACGCAGTATGATACATAAAAATACAAGCACTCATGCACAAATAACTTATGCATAGTACTTCTTTAAGTACAACCCATTCCTGGGTTCACTCAAAGGTACACCATCATAATCGACTAGTTCATACGCTCCCTTTTCCAAGACTTTACTGACAATGTATGGACCATGCCACATAGGTTCAAATTTCCCGGCTCCAAGGACATCTTTATCTTGTTCATACAGAAGAACAAGATCACCTTCAGAGAAAACACGAGGTTTGACATGCTTGTCGTATTGTGCCTTAACGCGTTTCTTCTGGGCTTCTATTACTAAAGTGGCATCACGTCGGGTCTCATCTAATCGCATCAAATACAACAGACGTTCCTCTTCTGCATAAGTATTGGGTAAGAGCTCTACGGCTAGCTTCAAAGAAGGTATTTCACATTCTATTGGTAGAATGGCTTCCATGCCATAAACTAAACGAAAAGGTGTAAATCCTGTGGCGGACTTAACAGATGTCCGATATGCCCACAATGCTGAAAACAACATCGTGTGCCAGCTAGTCTTATGTATGCCTATCATCCGTCGAATCATCGTTATAAGAACTTTGTTGATAGATTCGACCTGGACATTAGCCTGTGGATAATAAGGTGTTGATCTGTCATGACGAAGGCCCAACTTCTCTATAAGTTCTGACATCATATAATTCCTGAAATGACTACCGTGATCAGTCACAATAGCCTGAGGGACACCGAAACGAGTGATGACATGGTTGAACAGAAATAGTGCTGCAGTCTTCCCAGTATTATCGAATGTTGGCATTGCCTCGGCCCACTTTGTGAAATAATCAACAGCTACAATAATATAGCCATGCCCCCCGACCGAGTGAGGGTGACATGTCATGAAATCAATGCCCCATTTAGCGAAAGGACCTACTGAGACTACAGGATGCGACCGAATCTTCTGTTGATAGGTCTGGCAGGCATGACACTTCTGAACAGCAGTAATGCAGTCATTGAATAGAGAAGGCCAAAAGTATCCCGCACGTAAGATCTTCTGGGCAGTAGCATACCCAGACATATGACCGCCATATGCTCTTGAATGGCAGTCATTCAAAGCTTTCTCAGCTTCTTCAAAAGTCAAACAACGTCGAAAGATAGAGTCGATGCCTCGACGATAAAGAGTATCGCCGAGGATAATGTATTGGCGAGCCTGATAACGTATTCGACGTCATTCATTACTGGACAAGGAAGGCCAGAAAGTTTGAGTTTGGAGATATATAATGATATCTCCGTACCAAATATCATCGGTACTAATAAGGAAAAGTGATTCATCAGGTAACGAACCAACTGCTACACTTTCCGTGGCAGAGTGGGGAAATCACAAATTAATTCAGCAAAAACCAATGATTTCTTTGACGTGGCATGATCGAATTCCAAGTCAAACTTCTGGAGAATAACAATCCATTTGGAGTACTTGCCCCCAAGCAATTGATGTGTCAATATATGCTGCATGGGGTTACAATGAGAAATCACAGTGGTTTTTCTAGACAGAATATAGTGACGAAAACGTTGCACTGCTTGAACAGCAGCCAAGGCCAGTTTCTCAACATGTTGGTACTTGACTTCCGTTGATGATAGACTTCTACTCAAGTAATAGATAACATGTTCATCGTGGTTATCATCCTCTTGAACAAGGACCATGATGATGGTATACTCAGAAGCAACTAAGTAAAGAAAGTAATCTCTACTATAATCAGGAGGGAATAGAAGAGGAGCTTTAGTGAGGGATAGCTTTAGAGCCTCGAAAGCGTTGTTGGCAAATTTATCCCAAACAAACTCGGAACCTTTCTTTAAAAGACGTGTGAAACCACGAGTAATCTCGGCGTAATTCGGGACGAAACGACGGAGAAAGTTTGCTTTCCCTTGCAAACTTTGTAACTGGCGCAATGAAGAAGGAGGAGGAAGGTTGAGAATCGCCTCAACCTTGATAGGATCCACCCGGATCCCCTGACGTGAAACAATGAAACCGAGAAGATGGTCGGACTTGACGCAAAAGACACACTTATGTGGATTTAGATGAATGCGATAGAACCGAAAACGAACGAAAATTGCTCGGAGATGATTAGGGTGATCAGCTCGGCGTAGAGAATGAGCCGGCAAGTCGTCCAAATAAGGTTGAACGATATGCTTGATATCGTGAAACACATAAGACATGGCACGTTGAAAGGTTGCACCTGCATTCTTGAGACCGAAGGGAAGTTTTCTGTAGGCGAAAGTACCCCAAGGACAAATAAAAGTAGTTTTATGTTGGTCCTCAGGAGCGATATTAATCTGGTTGTAGCCGGAAAATCCATCCATGAGGGAAAAGATTTCACTACTGGCACAGTCATCGATGATCTGGTCGATGAACGGGGTCGAAAAGTTGTCTTTGGGACAGGCTTTGTTAATATCCTGATAATCGACACAAACACATATACTTCCACCTTTCTTATCAATCGGTACAGGGTTGGAAACCCATTCTGTCAAATCCATGGGGTAAATAAAACCGGCTTTAAGAATTTTTTCAACCTCAAGTTTAATGGCTGCCGCTTTACGTGGATGGACAGGACGGAGGCGCTGCTGTACTGGTTTAACTCCAAGGTACATTTTGATCTCATGCACAACAATAGACGGGTCGATACCTGACATCTCTTCGTAACTCCAGGCAAAAACATCTCGAAATTCCTTAAACAAAGCAGTATAGGTAACAATTTCCTTTGGAGAACATGAAGCTCCAATGTGAACATTTTCAACTATTCCAGGTTTCACTGAAATATCAACGGGAATCGTAAGAGAAATATTACTTAGGTTCCCTTCCGCAAACACATCACGTGTAGATCCGGGAACAGTCATTGTGACAACAACGGTCGACGGAGTCGAAATCCGTTGGTAATTCTCGAGAGTATGTTGCTCTAGAAACAATATGGAACGATGATGTCCATCATCCCAAGGTGTATCAGCCATGATGGACATGATCATATCATCAGTAGGAAAGATAACGTGAAAAGGATCAGGAGTCAACTCCTCAAGAGAAGGTGTATAAGGTGTTGCCGATTGAATCGCATGATAAGCAGACTCAATCGTACTTAACGACATAACGTTGCTGAAACGAGCATGATCTCCAGGATTAGGCACTATCCAAGGGTCAAAAGACACCGGAAGTTCATAAGGAATGGCAGAGATCATATTAATTGAAGCAACTAACGGGCAAAGAATATCGGGTGGTGGTGGTATGGGGAAAGTACCCATTAACGACGAGTCTTTTAAAAGACCGACTCCAACATTCTCGTAACCCGGCGGGGTTTTAGCTATGAACGGTACGTTCCTCGTGCGAGTATCAGAATTAAAAAAGGCAAGTTGATCGACAGTAACCACTCTTCCCTGGTGAGGAAATCGTAGGACACGAAAAAGTGTTGACACTACAACGCGCATGGAATCGACCCAACTACGACCAAGAAGAAGATTATAATCTAAGGGAGAGTCAAAAACTTCCACTTCGACTTGGACGGTCTTACCTTCTAGAGTGACAAGCAACGAAGAAAGAACGTCGTAAGGCTTAAAACCAGAGCCATTAAAGGATTTCAGAGTATTTTGTGATTCTGTTAAGGGAGGAGAGCCAATGGCTTTCCAACATGTAAGAGACATTACACACGTAGAGGCCCCCTCATCTACAACTGTTTGACAAATGCTCTTGTCAGCAACAATAACTTGTATCTGAAAAGCGAGTTGAGAGGGTAACCTTGGAACATGCTCGTCCAAGTCAAAGACTATCAAGTTCGAATATGTAGGATCGATTCCACCTATAACTTTCAACAGAGCCCTTCGTTGTGCAGGACAAGACTGAAGGACCTCAAGGGCAGACATCGCTGAAGGTGCTTAGGCCAGATCTTCCACAATACTATAGTTTTGAGCCACACGAGCATGAGGATTGAATGCCGACTTGCGAACAACACCTTTAGGGGGTCGTAGGACTGTATCGAGACTCGGTCTTTCGAGATGAAGAGGACCGTTCGTAGGTGGATTCGGTGGAGAGGCTTGTACCAGATCAGGAGGTAAATCGTCCACTTTCTCCTTAGAAGGAGAATAGTCTTTAGCTCTAGTTACAATTGCAACGTCATTCTTCTTAGAATCACCGGTGCACATCAAAACACATGATGTGGAAGAGGTAGAAGGTTGATCATGGATGACCAACGAGGCCTATTGCTGAGACGGGAAAGGTTGAGACAAGACTACCGGGGTAGGTGGTTTTGGCGTTCCCTGAAGGAACTTAGAAACTTCGGCACGTCGAGGACAATCCTTGGTATAATGATCATCACCGTAGATAAGGCAAGGATACCGTGGTTTGCGTTTATCCCGCTCTTCAACATGAGCATTTGTAGTTGGTTCGGTTGGATTATTATTTTTACCCCCCTTATTCTTGCCTCTCCCTTTCTTTGATTTATTTTTGTCGGTCGGTGTAGATTGAACAGCGTTCACTTCTGAGCTTTTACCGGTGGGAGGAGCAGGAGATGGAGCATTCTGAACATTAGAAGAGGTGGGTTTAGGGGTTGTGGTTGACACAGAATGTGAGTGGGTATGGGCAGTCCCAATCACACCATCAGCTGCATGTGAGGCAACTGGAGTAGTTGAAGCACTGGAAGTGCCAGGACGGGGTAGGTCAGGTAACAAATCGTACAATGTTCCCATTTGTGAATAAACGAGATCAAGATACTGAGCACGACTTATATCCTGTTCCTCAGTAACAACGCCACCCATGGTGATTTCTTTACCAATCTTGTTCACAAAATATTTCGTGAACCACTCAGCCAGTAACTAATCAGGGAGTTCAAGCTTGATGAGACGTCATCTACGTCTCCACTCATGTATATGATCTGAGATGTGCGTACCTTTAGATTGTTTAAAAGAAGTTAAAATCTCAGTACCAGTATCATATCGAATCGGTAACTGGTAGTGTGTAAGAAAATCCATAGCCAGGGTGTTAAAATCGGAGAAGAAACCTCGTGGCAATTCAATGTACCACTTCGCAGCGGAACTAGTAAGAGTTCTCTGAAAAAGACGAAGACGAATGGAGTCATTCATCAGAGAGTTGGACGAACACCATAAGTGGAAAGTCATGACATGATTATTGGGGTCCTCTCCTGGCTTGCCATCAAATTTTGGAATATCCGATGGAAGTTTGGCAGGGATAGCAGGCCATTGAGGAGAGTGATGGATAGGATCATTCAGGATCCTAGACAAATCTGGCAAGTCCAAGGTAGCAAGAAACGACAACTGTCGGTTTACCTGTGGGTACTGGTGGCTCTGGGGTGGAAGCCCCGTCGGCAAACCAGTAGGAGCATAGGCAGACTGTCCATAAAGAGAAGTTCCTGGCTGATTCGGCGGTGGGCGGATAGGATAGTAACCCCAAGGATTATAACCTTGAGTCTGAGCAGGGATCTGGGGTTGAGTAGTCTGACTCGAACCCCAAATAGGATTAGTTACAACTGGATAAGGTTGGCCAACTGTAGGGACAACTTTCTGCCCCCCAGTACTCTAAGGAAGATTTTGTAAGAGGTAAGTCCAATACTGGGCCAATTCAGGAGGTATGTTTTGTCCAAAGGGTGAAGTTGGACCCCCTGCTGTAGGTACAGTTCCCCCCGGAAGTTGTGTGCCAACCGTAGGTTGGACAGTAACTGGATTGTGTCCGGGAAAAGGATAAGTAACAGTACTACCTTGTCCACCACTGGGAATCTGTATGTTGGGTGCAACAGTTGGAAAAGTGCCACTTGGATTAGTATTACTAGGAAAAAATTGAGGAGGGAGTGTCGGAATGAAACCGGGAATAGGATGTCCAGGAAACTGAGGGCCACCTGGTGAACCAGCTGGAGTTTGTGGAGGTGTTGGATGAGGAACATTCAACGAAGGATTCAACGCATGGTAACCAGGAGGTAAATTTGGGTTAACCTCACGAGTTCGATGGGTATTAATAGGGGCAAGAGTAGTTGCCGGAATCTCGGTTTGGACACCCGTAGTAATTGCGAGATGGGCCATCTCAGGAGGAAGAACAAAACGATAAGTTGTAGTCTCTGGTGCAGTCTCTGGTTCGGGAGACACAGGAGGGTTGATTTCGTAGACAGGAGATGACTCAGTGCCAAAAAGAACTCGTCGGAAATCACCGGACCAAAAAGGATCTTGGCCCCCTACACCGTGAGAAGGCCCAGCGGTTGATTTAGAGGATGTAACAAGAGTCTCTTCAGAAGGATTTAAACGTCCAACAGGTCGTTCACCACGACGAATGCGGTAGTCCTCTATAGTGTTGGTAATTCGAAATTTAGCAAGAGGATCAGTGGATGCTACTTGTGGAGGTGGTGTAAAAACTTCTGGGACATCACTTATGTCCACGTGAGGGAGAGGAACAAGGGGAATTTCACCCGGATGAGGAGAGTCCTTAGGGGTACCCTCAGGTGTGGTTGTATGCAAAGGTTGTGAAGCTTCTGGATGTTCCGGGGACAAACCTTGCATCCTACGTGAACGTCGTGGGGGAGCAATTGTAAACAAGTAATAAATTCCCCAACGAAAAATCCTATGGTCAACTTCGAGAAATAAACAGCACTCACTAGTAAACAAAAACTAAAAGGAAATCACCAAGAAAACAAAACCTTCTAATGTCGGAGTCACTAGTTGGTGATGAAATCCAACGTCGTAACAATGAGAAGA
>JASDQU010505538.1:11135-24639 GCA_032191745.1 Picea mariana | reverse complement strand
TTTCATTTGGCCTCTTGCTCTGTTGTGGCCTTTGCCTCTGCTTCAACTTTATCTTTTGCCTTGTCGGCCTCAATCTTCCACTTCTTCTTTGCCACATCATTCTTCTTTTTCAAAACCTTCTCTTTGTCTCTCCTCTTTTTATCAATCGGTACGTCTTCTTCTCCTTCTACATATCCTGCGTGTGTTGAGATGGAAATGGGGGAATATCACTCAACTTCTTCTTTCTTTGCCTTCTTCTCTTGCTTTTTCTTCGTCTGTGATCCTTCCTCTTGGCTAGCCATGCCTATTGAATATGACATCATCATATGTCTAGGCATTCTGATGTACTTATTCCTCTTCCCAAATATCCGTGGTATACTCCCAAGGTAAACCAATCTTATTGAAATGCTCTCTAACTGTGTTTTAGGGATCATGTCTCTTGAATCTTTCTTCCCCTAAGTGATAGGACATGAGGGTGTTTACTTTTGCTTGTGCTTGCTTAGTGTTTTTGAAGAAATAATTGCCCACATACAATGGTAGTGGAGGCCAATTTGCTTTCTTTGGCTGGTATAACATCCCCCCAACTCCATGTATGATAGTCTGATACACCACTTCTTGGAGCACATGTTTGTTAAGTACGAATCGTGGAAGCAAATGGGGTGGTTTCATTGCGCCATATATTTTTATATAAGTACCATGCTCCATGAGATACCAATCCACGGTTCTTCTTATAGCTTCCATGGCTTTGTCAGTCATGCATGGAGGAGGGGTGCATAAGATGAACTCATATAATGGATCTAGAAAATGCTCGCAAATCCTTTGATACTCCATGCGATATTTGTGTTCCCAGAGCATATTATAGTATATGTGGATTGCATGGTCTGATGGTAGCCAACTCCACCCGATATCAGGGTACTTGTGAGTTATGCACAAGATGTCTAGGATGTATGAGGACATACATAATCTCGGTAACGTTCCAGGCTGGGCTTGGTTCACCGTGGATATAGCTGTAGTGAGGTTCTCGGATAGGATCTCATACCAATTGAATGATGTCTCTACATTTGCGTAGTAGTATATTAGAGGCATATAAGATAGGGATAATTGCATTGTGTCAGATTCCCCATACAATCTGCACAACATGGCTACCAAGTTTTGGTAGGGTCTTCTTAAGGCACTCGTAGGATATCCACTTTTAGATCTGTACTTAAATTGCTTATTTGCCCTATACCACTTGGGGAACAAATGCTTAGGTGTGTACTCGAATTCGATGAGGAGTTTACTATCCAATATTTTGATCCCCTCTTATATAATAGCATTTGGCCAAATACTTGGGTCTAAATAAAGCTATGGGTTGTAGACGTATCTTTTGCTTACGCTAGTGTTCTTCAGAATCCATGAGATGGCGTCTGCACAAGGGAATACTATTGGGTGTGCTGCTACTCTGAAGATACCGGATTTCCTGATATTCTTGAACACTTGAAGCTGATCTGGATCTTTAGCTTTGGTGGAGAAATTACACGTTTTGAACATATAATATATTTCTCCCAATTTTAATGTTTCTTTGTCCTTTTCTAGCAATCCCGACATATCATCATACGTGGCTCTGAGGATTTCTATCCCTCCTTCTATTTGTTGGGAACTACCAGAGGCCTCGACTCCAAATTCCTTTCCTGTTTTTTTCTTTCGAGGTGACATGCTTGAACTTGCCACAAAAGATGAGCTTAGTGCATATATTAGGATATAACATACAATTCAATGGAACTAAAGAATTTGAAATACCAAAGGAACCATTGAGACTACTATTGGACACAGAATCATCCTCTGAAGATGTCCAAGCGATGGTAGACATTCTCGAGCAACTTGGTAAATAAATTAGGAAGGAAAGGGTGAAAACTGAGCTTTGAAAGGCGAAATAAGAGGTCCATAGATTAACTCCTCTGATGCAAATTAGAGGAGTTTGTATTAAGTGCTCTGAGGCATATGAGGAGTTGCTTGAAAAGTCTTTGATTGACAAGATTAAGAACAACTCCTCCGATGTGCATCAAAGGAGTTAGTTCTGTTAGAAAAACAGGACCGCGGAGCAATAAAATAAAACAAATGCAGAAACAAAACACAGAAGACACACAATACAAGAGAGACACAGATTTACGTGGTTCACCCAGTGTGGGCTACGTCCAGCAGAGAAATTGCCAGGTCCTTCCTTTATTATTTTCCAGCAAATGAATGGATACAACCTACAGCAAAACCCGTTGTAACTTCCTCTTCTTTCTGTCACAGTCTCCTATCTCAGAATACAATATTCACCACCATCCATAGCCGCGATACATTTCCCTCATAAAAGAGGGTTGCCTTCTAGGGAAAAAACCCTAACATAATCTCTATCGTTAGATCTGTGACCTTATAATGAACGGTCCAGATTTACAATGAAATTACAATATACTTTTACAAGGCAATTTTTGCTTCGGGGGCTTTGCCCCCCAACCCCCGCTGGGGGCACGCTTTCCCCCAGACCCCCCAGCTGGGGGGATAGCCCCCCCGGACCCCACAGAGGGGGTACCCCCCCTCTGCACTCCCCCGCGTGGAAGAGTGTACATACTTCTGGGGTGTAAATACTTCATGGGGTATAAACACGGCTGAAAGCAAGGACCTCTAAATCAGGAAGATAATTAGGCTCCAAAACCAACAAGTTCTAACTGCCCCGATTGTGCATTGAAGTTCCTGAAATCTTATGAAAATCGACGTGGTTAATTGTAACTCCTCTGATCGTATCGGAGGAGTTAATAAGAACTCCTCTGATACAGTTGGAGGAGTTAAATTAAACACTCCCGATGGCAAGAATCGTAAGGGTTTGATAGGGAAAGGGTGAGGATTTTTTAGCGTTTCACGCTAAGCAAGAGTCCGGGGTTGGGTTCAGATGGAGATCCTGTCAACTAGAGCTGTCTTCAAGGTTAAAAAAATGTGAAGGAAAATGTCTACAAAAACAAATCGGGATGCAAACGATAATGCAACTACAATTCGTGAAGGAGACTAAGGAAAGGGAAATATGTTAATTGAGGAATGACGTGGAGAAGAAAAATGAAGTAGGGAGAAAATATTGAGTAAGAAACCCTAACCCTAGAAAAGTACGAAAATATGCCCTTACCTGTCAAGTTGGTACCACATGGGGGGTGTCGACAAGCTATGAGCTCGAATAGAATAGCTTGGTGCTCTCTAAGTCTTGGAAAATTCTCTCACCTCATCTTCTTCAGTCGGATAACAAAACTCGATTGTTCATCATTTATATAGATCAAAGAGCCTCTTGCATTAAATGCGTGGTTGGTGGGATAATTAAGGTCGAAGGACTTGAGAAGAAGTCCTCTGATGAATATCGGAGGACTTAGTGGAAAGTCCTCCGATATTCATCGGAGGAATTGGATCAAAGTCTTTCAATGGCATCGGGGACCTTGGCGGAAAATCCTCCAATATGAATCATAGGATTTTATATTAACTTGTGCGAAGGGCATCGATGAAGGATAGAGAAATTCCTCCGATGTGAATTGGAGGAGTTGGAACCAACTCCTCCTATTCACATTAGAAGAGTTAATTTCAAATCGTGCGATAAGTGAGTGTATTGACAAAAAACAAGCTAACTCTTCCAATGTGAATCAAAGGAGTTAAATGTAAGTCCTCCGATTCACATCCGGGGAGTTAGAACTAACTTGCCGACTTCTTATAACTTGCTCAAAACTGAGAATTTTCAAGTTCTTTCTTTTGTAGGTGCTTTCTTAGGGTGAACATGATTTCTCTAAGAGACTTGAGGCAAAGAGAGGTCAAATATATATTTCAAACATAAAAATGAGGGGCTCCATTTTCTAAAGAAGATGCAAATAAATGAAAATTGGAGGGTTGTAGTGCCTGTCACAACACTGGTATTACTGGTTGAAATTTTAGTATGCTTGTGGTTTTGAAACTGGTGGTTGAAACCTCTAAGTGAAGTCACTCAAGAAAAATGCTTATTGAAGTGAGTATAAAGACCTCACTTAAGCATATTTATTGGTATCAAGTAAGAAATGAATGGATGTAGAAAGAATAACTTCGGAGACATGAGAGGTTGACATAATCCYTGTGGAAATTTTGACCTTCATTGTACCCGCTAAGGAATAAATGGGTCACATGAAGCCTCTKATTRCAGAGTTCCTTGGCAGAAGATCAAAGAAGACAGAGATAGAACCTCAGTCTTGGAGAAAGGTAAAGCACATGTACATTATGTTGTTACCTATTKCAATATAGGAGTAACTGAATATCTATTTAATACTTCACTTTCTTCTTGGGGAGATGCATTTCTTCTTGACAAATGAGYGACCTATCACATGACATTTCAAAGATATTTCTTTGAAAGACTTCGATGACAATGTCGATGGCATAGTGTACTTTGCAGATATATCAAGTATCAAACCTTCGRGAACGRGCACCATCAGTATTAWGTTGCCTAGACTCTTGGATTTTCTTCTGCACAATGTACTCTATCTTCTAGATCTGCAGAGAATCTTGTTGTCCCTTAYGCACRTCAGACAACAAGGCCACTTTGTTCATATGTTTGGTGGCAAAGTTGAGATAAGGAAGGATTATGACAACATGGTTTTTGTGACCRAAATARWATATTGAAGAGTGTTGAAGTTGAATGGGACATCTGCCCATGCACACACTAYTGCATACCTCTCTCATCATGACTTAGGTATAATGCCATATATTCTTTTGTRTCGTGCTAGATTTGGCCATATTAATCATGACAATCTTCGTTTATTAAGAAAGCACGGTGTTTCTGGTTTGCCTACTATTYCTAGGAAATTGAAGYAWTGTGATGCTTGCATTCTTGGAAAACACAACAAACAACCCTTTCATGATTCCACTTCCAAAGCATGTAGAAAACTTGAACTGATTCATTCTGATTTGTGTGGCCCTATGCATGTTCCTTCTAAAAATGGAAACAAATATATCATGACTTTTATTGATGATTACACCATAATGTGTTGGGTGTATTTGCTGAAAGACAAATCACAAGCTTTTGAAACTTTAAAAAAATTTCATGTATGGATTTAAAATGAAGCTCAGTCTCATATTGGCTCTCTTCGCACTGATAACGAAAGAGAATATACTTTTGATGAATTTGAAAACTACCTTCATCAACATGGGATCAAACATCAAACCATAGTTCCATACAATCCCCAATAAAACGGTGTAGCAGAACGAATGAACATGACACTCCTAAATATGGTTTGTTCCATGATGTTTTTCAAGAACATTAAATTGATATTTTGCGCTGATGTAGTTCTATGTGCAGTTTATGTCAAAAACATGTGTCCATATCATGCTCTAAAAAACAAGACTCCAGATGAAATGTGGTATGGCCACATTACTTTGGTGAGGCAACTCAGGGTCTTTGGTTCCACTTACAATGCCTTGATTCCTAAGGAGCAAAGAAGCAAGCTTGATGCAAGGAGTTGGAAGTGCATCTTCTTGGGGTATTCAAATACCACCAAAGGGTATCATATTTACAATGAGACAAACAAGAAGTTCATCCTTTCTTGAGATGTAATCCACTAAGAAAGACGAAACTGTTGAGAGGCAGCTTGATCATCTGGATAGATTCACTYGTGTAAAGGCATATCATGAATTTGATGAMGAGATTCCACACCTTGAAGGGGGGATCCCTATCTTAGGTCAATATTTGGAATCTCCTTTTGTAGCACCATCATCCYGTCATGAAGAAGTTCCCGCCACTTCATCAAAAACTAAGGTTCAGTTGGATGATGTGATCGAGAATATTGGAAAGCTGAGGCTTGATGAGAAATCAAAACCATCTCAATCTACTGAGAAACCTGTACCATCTGAGAAAGGTCCTCCAATATGGCTCACAAAAACACTTGAAAGTGTTCAGCCTGATGAGGTCGGGAAGACATGAACTAGATTGTCCTCAAAACAAGATGGAGGTAATGTAGATAATTCAAACTCAGGTGATGTAGATGACATGGATGTTTCATGTGATTGTGAGTTAAATTTATTTACTAACAATGAACTGACTTCCTTTAAAGAAGATGTTTCTCGTGATGAATGCAAAGAAGCCATGCGGAAGGAATATGATGCTATCATCAAGAATGGGACATGGAAGTTGGTGGACCTTCCATACAGAACCAAACCGATTGGTTGCAAGTGGGTATTCAAGAACACGCACAGATCAAATGGTTCACTTGACAAGCACAAAGCAAGGCTCGTGGAAAAAAGGATTTGCACATAAAGAAGGTGTTGATTATGAGGAGACTTTTTCCCCCATAGAAAAATGGGCTACCATCCACACTCTATTTTCCATGGCAGCACAAAATGGATGGAAGATTCATCAAATGGATGTGAAGACTTCCTTCTTGAATGGAGACTTGAAAGAGAATGTGTTCATGTCTCAACCATAAGGCTTTGTTGTGAAGGGACAAGAACATAAGATATGCAATATCATAATATCCTTGCATGGATTGAAAGAAGCACCACAAGCATGGTATGCAAAGTTAACCGAGCATCTTCTGAAATGAAACTTCCAGCATTTAAATCTTGACGATGCAACTTTGTTTGTCAAGAAAGTTGGAAAACCTGTTGTGTATCTTGTATTATATGTGGATGATCTATTCATAACAGGGAACAATGAGAACTACAATGCATCCATAAAGAAAGAGTTGAAGAAAGGATTCAAGATGAAAGATTTGGGACATCTTCACTACTATTTAGGCATTGAAGTGATACAAAATCCAAAGTACATATTCATCTCCCAGAAGAAGTACATTAGAGAACTGTTAAACAGTTTTGGCATGGCTGAGTGTAATCTTGTTTCTACTCCAATGGAATATAATTTGAACTCACAACAAAAGAAGGGAATGAATTTGAGGATGCAACCAAGCATAGACATCTTGTGGGAAGTCTTCTATATCTTACTACCGCTAGACCAGACATCTCATTTGTTGTTTGGATGCTTTCCAGGTTCATGAAAAATCCTTGTGAAGGACATCGATCTATTGCAAAAAGAGTTCTGAAATACTTGAAAGGAACTCGAGATTTTGGACTTAGGTACACTAAGGTGGATGAATTCAACCTGATAGGATATTATGATTCAGACTTTGACGGGGATAAGGAAAATGGAGTATCAACTTTAGGCTATCTCATGAGTCTTGGATCAACAAATGTCTCCTAGAGATCACGCAAACAATCAGTCTCAACAGATTCCACCACAAAGGAAGAATATGTGGCAACTGTAGAAGCGGAAAAGGAGATTGTGTGGCTCAGAAAAACACTTGAAGATTTGCAGGAGAAACAAGTGAATTCTACTCCTCTTCTAGTTGACGATACTTCAACAATCAAGTTGGCCATGAATCCCAGATTCCATGATCGAACCAAGCACATCAACACAAAGTATCACTTGATTCGATATCATGTAGAGGCCAAGACTATTCACTTAAGATATTATTCCACAAATGAGCAAGTTACAAACATCTTCACCAAAGCGCTTGGAAGAGAAAAAATTGAAAAGATCAGAATGATGATTGGACTCGGACACACGCCTTTGGTTTAAGGGGGGGGATGTTGGACACGTAATCCTTTGTGGTTGCATTACTTGTAATATTAATGTAAATATGAACAATCATAGGTGATAGGAAGTGTCACCTGTTATGGAAGATGAACAACCATTCTATTTGTATTTATTCACCTATCTAGTTAATGCAAATCATCAAGTGTGGAGTTATCTTTTATGCCATCCTGGCTTGACATTTATTAGTTGGTGGATTTTGTAATGGGTAGTCAGAAATATTCTTAGGTTATAGATTATCATAAAATCCCATTTAGATGCACAAGGTGTCATGCGTATGGCCATGTGCACAAGGACTATGACAAGGTTTTCTACAAAATGGTTTGGCGGAAGTAAGAGATCTTTGTTCAAGACTGTGGTAGAGAGGGTAAACTAGTGGATCCAATTCAAAGGGAAGATGTTGAGGAATGAGGTTCATAAGTTTATGGCTAAAATAGTATACTGAAGGGCAATGATCAGGAGATGGGGGACAAGGTGGAGGTTGAATTGCGAGTAGGGGACTTTTATATACCTTTCATTATAGGATCACGGTCAATGTTGGGGGCAAGAAGACGCATTAGCTTGGATTCTTGACTTGAATTAGTATTATCTATCCTTGGCAAAGCAAGATGATTGTAGGCGATATCCTATAATGGAGGATCATGAGATTTTAGGTAAGTCTAATACATTTCCTCTTAATCCATCAATGGAGTCCTTTACTTTTCAAAATATGGAAGAAGTAATTAATTTTCCTATGGAATAAAACTAAAAGCTTATCTGTGGTGGTAGGATTGTCTCTCTATTAGGTGATTTGAATTTTGTTAGAGTGGCAGTGAGTAGGGAATCCCTTGATGTTTGGTCATGTGAGTTTATTCGTTCTATTGATAGGGGAAATCCTATTGGTGGAGGGAATATTCAGATAATATCAGACACCTCTAGGGGGTGGATTATCTCCTATTGCCAAACAGGGGGCCGACTCCACTAGTTTTACAAGCTTTTTGGGGGGTTTGGGCTTGGATTTCCCAAAAGCGATAGGACCTCTGACTATAGGGAGAAATTCATATTTAAAAATAGCTCAAGAGAAAGCGATTAAAGAAGTGAATCAAAGTAAACAAAGGCTGATTACAGGGGCCCATGGAGTAGGCTTAAACCCCTCCTTGGTTGTTGGAATACTAGGGGGGGGGGTGAATCAATATTAATACTTTTCTTTCTTTGACCACAATATAAATCTTCAATGATATTCAATCAACATTCAATATAGTATCAATACCATAAATTAATGCATAAACAACACATAAACATAGTAGACCGAAGTTTTACGTGGAAAACCAATGCGGGAAAAAAACATGGAATGATTTTCTTATTTGACAAAGAGTACATTCATTGGAATCACCAACTTCCTATTTCTATAGCTACAACTGGAAGGAGGCTCCAACCCCCTATTTACAGGCTACAACCTGAAGGAAGCTCCAACTCCCTAATTTTCTGGCTCCAACCAGAAGGAGGCTACAACCCCCTTTCCTTGCCCCCTCCAACCACCCTGAAATATAACTGTAGAAAACCCTTTCACTACCTACGCTGTTGTCACTGATAACCTATTACTACTTCTGCTTTTGATACATCTGTTGCTACTACTTTTGATATCAATATCTCATCAAGACTGAAACCACTTATTCCTCAGGCCAAAATCCATAAGAGAATTCTCCAAATCAACAATTGATGAATTACTGAGACATACTTGTTCTTGATTTATTCAAAAAAACTCCTAACAAACACAAGAAGATATACCTTCAGACTATAGCTAACCTGAGCTTTTAGATCCCCGATCCTTCACAACTTTTCCTCGTCTGCAACTGTGTGCATTGTATACTCGTGAGTATCCGTGCTTTCCCTCAATGCAGGTCATGGATGTCTGCGTTTTTCCTCCTGAAACTCGTGGATATACTCAAGGAATTTTTGTATGAAACCTGTTCTCCGTGCTCTCGACTCCTGCAAACTTCTTACTTCACTTGAATTCTCTGTCTTCAACCCATTGCCTTAGATCTCCAGCCTGTATTCTTAGAGGTGAATACACATAAGTGATTTGAAATGGACTCTTCTTTGTGTTATAAAGAGAAATTTTGTAATGACCTGCAACCTGTTAACTTTTGTTTACTCCCACTTTACTTTTACCAACAATAATTAATTATCCATGCAATAATCAATTATCTTCTGTTTACTGCCACTTTAATTCGACATGAAAATTTTCTCAAGGGTTGAAATCAATGACAACTAATCTCAATAATTAATTATCCCTGCAATAATTAATTAATCTTTTTCGATAATTAATTAATCTTTCAACAATCATTCTTATTATCGCCTAGCCTAGGGATAACTAAGGAGATTATGTCTCGAGGCTCGCAGGTCCTACACATGGAGTACTGAGAGCCATATTGACTTGAGCCTGGTCCCGGAGGGCCCATCTTTATTCTTTAGTGCCTCCACCTTGTTAGCAACAACAACATCCATCCCATCGACCTGGTCCTTCAACAACAGTGGGTCTTGCTCCATGAGGTAATGAGTCCGGGTATCATGGTACGTGTCAGTCTAATTCTCAAAACATTTGAATATGTGCATTTAATTCTTTTTTACTTCTAACGTGTGCTTGGACCTTATGACTTTTCACTTGTCCACACCTGGGGGGAATGACATGATGCCCTATTAAGTTGGTTCCCATAGGGTTTGAGTTGCCACTGGGTGGGTTCATGAAAGGTCATCGTTCGTTCCCACCATACTTACCACTTTTCATCTTTTTCCCTCTCATTCGTCCCATACATTGGTTCGGGCATTGGGTTTGCCAAGCTAGCAAAGGGTTGTACCTTACCTTGTGGGAAGAAGGGGATAAAGGCCGAGACGGTAAAATTAGCTGGAAAAAGATAAAATCCAAAAGAACAAAACCTTCATATGCTTCGCCCAGGGATCCCAGAGAAAGCAATAAAAGTCTTCTTAACAAGAAACATAGGGACCCATAAAATAATAAAATCAAGACCTAGTTGTAGGATAGGGGGTCTCATCATGAGCCAACCTATTAGGTCCATGGGCATGCATAACTATGACACTACCATTCAACTGGTCACCACGCCAGGGTAGTGGCTCTTGGTGGCATAGCCAAGAGAAAGGGGGTCTCATCACGAGCCAACCTTCTCATCTCCGTGAAATGCTTGTGGGTAACATTGTCACCACTGGTCACCACGCCAGGGAAGTGTCCCCTAACTAGTCTCATAAAAGAAAAAGCAATAAGATAAAAAGATAAAAGGCATTGAATGGGCTTGGAAATATTTGCATCCATGACAAGGTGCAACTCACCGTTTTTAGAGGAACCCACAGGTAAGCCATACATTCCCTTGTCATCACTGCACCCAATGCTCAAACATCCCTTACCACCTCATCCACTTACATGGAATAGATTTGTCTTCATCTGGAAACATCCCATGTCCAATGAGAACTAGTCCAATAGGACATCCTAATGTCCCCTCCGAACCTGGCTTGTAGAAAAGAATAACGTCTTTGAGCACTTGTCTGGGAAAAAGGGGTTTGATGCACATGTTTAAACAACTTGATTATTAGATGTGATTGACATTGCTATGATCCCTGTGACTTATGAGCCCATGGAGGGCATACTTGTTGTTGTTGCAGGGCCACACCTGACATACAAGTACACATGGGGAGATGATTAGTTCAGATCTCCATACAGATAAAATCCCACCAGATGGATGCTGAGACCCCGACCGAGGGCAGAGACAGATCAAAGGTTTGCACAAAGAGAGGATGACATTCTTCCAGAGATATCCTGGCAGGCCCGGACCCAGTGGGGTCTTTCCCTTTTCACTATGATGTAGGCCTTGGAAGGCCCATGACATCAACCATGTGACCCATGACGTCACCCCGTGTTTTGGACACTTTGGAGGCAGTTGTGTGCCATGTGGCACGTGTGGTTTGATCTAGAGGCCTTAGGAGGCCTAACGTCACCCTAAAAGGGCATGATGTCACCTTATCTACTTGATTTAGTGTTTTATTATTTCATTCAATGTAAAAACTGGATATTACATATAAACTAGCCATGTCGGCCTTTTTGACCTAATTCTGGTCATTGAAACTGTATAAATAAGGGCTTTTGCCCTTGTATTTTTCATCAACTTTCACTCACACTTGGTGAGGTCTAAAATTTGCGCCCTATTTGGGGTTACATGACTGAAATTTAGTGCAGACTTGTTGAACGAGGCTTATTTTGGGTTATTTTTGCAATTTTCTTGGTGGAGATGTTCAACTAGAGTATTTGCTATATGATTCTTGGTGAATGTAAGTAAGATTTCTGCAATTATTCTTCATTGAATGATTATAGTTATGTTTATCTTGCATTTACATTAAGATTATGAAATTGCTAGCTTAAAACCCTAGGAGGCTAAGCACATGTTATTGTCCCTGCCTTAATAGCTTTCACCTACGATATTTGGCTAAGAAGCTGATTTTCTTGAAGCTTTTGCCATTGCAACACCCCAACACATTTTGCTTCATCTAAGCCATCATTTAATTTACTTTATCCTTGAGCTAAAGATGGAGGAAAACTACCAGGGCCTAGGGTTACCTACTTCCTAGTAGCTACTTTCCCCCTAGGGTTTGGTAGTTGAAGCCTTGGGTTACCAACACTTCAACTATTGACCTCTCTTGTCTTTAGTTCTCTTACTATCATCTTTTGCTTCAAGATTTGCTGCTACTTAAAAGACTCCATTTGCCCTGAAGGCACTAATCTAATACTTGCTATTGAGTGATTGACAAAAACTATTATCAAAACCTATACCTTAAGCTCTCTACTAACCACTCCTAACATTAGAATAGCCTAATCTACTAACTTAGTTGCTACTGTTACAAAGATAAGCTACAACCATTTATTGCAGCACTAAAAGTGATTGAAAAAGTTGATTAATGCACTGCCTTACTTGCTTCTGACAAATGCTAGTATTTTGATGTTAATAAGTGATTATTCTTGGCCATTTAGAAGCCATTTTAAGGCACTTATTGTGAAGCTATTGTCTTATAAATATTGCTGCTACAAATTTCTGTTTGCTTCACCATTATATCAACCATTGTTTTTATTGATAAAGTCTGTGGTTTTATGAAGTACTACAACAAGTCGTACTTGCGAAAGATATATTTTCTTGTTGCTTTGTTATGGGCAGGTACATCTTGATACTTCACTACTGTTGGATTACTGAGAGGGGGGGTGAATCAGTAATAGAGCAATCTAATCCTTTTTAACCATATAATCCAAGTGTTATATCAATGAAGCATTATCATCCAATAACTACAGAGTAAATAAGCAATGAACAAATGAACAAACATACACATACACGGTTCACCAGTGTTTTACGTGGAAATCCAAATCGAGAGAAAACCACGGAATGGTTTTTCTTATATGTCTTGAAGAATTACGTTCATTGGAAGCACCAACTTCCTTTGTTTTCCAGCTGCAACTAGAAGGAGGCTCCAACCCCCCAGTTTCTCAGGCTACAACCTGAGGGAAACTCCAACTCCCCAATTCTCTGGCTACAACCAGAAGGAGGCTACAACCCCCTATGTTCTCCGTCTACAACTGGAAGGTGGCTACAACCACCTATCCTTGCCCCATCCTACCACCCTGAAGTAGAAGTAGAATGATGGAACCACTGTCAACTTGTCACTGTGAGATATACCACTGTAAACTTGTACCAATAAATTTGAACCATGCATCAACCTGTACCTCAAGCTGTAATCAATATGTACCATAAAAAAGTGCATCCAACCATGTACCAAGTATGTACCAATCATGTGTCAACTACTCATCAATATGTACCAACATCATCAACTGTACACCTCATGTATGTGCCAACTCATTAACTACTTGTCTCAACCATGTACTCAACT
>JASDQU010505537.1:47059-78522 GCA_032191745.1 Picea mariana | reverse complement strand
TAAGGTATGGTGAATTTACTTTTCTTAAATTCCACTCTCCAGCGACGGATATGCAGAAGCGCAATTGGCTACTGAATCCTTATACCTGAGAAATACTTCGCAGTGTCTTACTTCAGCGTCTTATGTCGAATGGAAAATGGTATGTTACCACCAAACTCTTCGAATAAACCGTCAAATCAATCCTTAAATGGGTACAGGATAAGCGGCTTAGATTGACTGTGAGTGGTAAATAATTGTGGTTAGGGATCTTCAATTTTAAAACCAGTGATGAGATTAGCGCTAAGGGTATAATTGGAGCATGAATGTGTGTAGAGAGATTAGGATCCATTCCCCTTTCTACTCAAAATGATGTTAAACCACAACAAGGACTAGACTGGAATGCGTGAAGAAGAAATGTTGAAGGAAAGGAAAATGTTAATTGCCAAATAAATATGGAGCAATTTAAATCTAGGGAGGAAAAGCCTTCCTTAGGCTGGCATTGAAATTGTAACTAATAAGGCATTACTTGGCTTCCCCGAGACAATTGACAATGGATAATTGGAGCATTCTTTGAAGTGGGGGGAACTATCCTTCCTCTAACTATTCGGGATAGGTGGTTGGGTGCTTGATTGCGCGACAGTGAAAGTGGAAGGATAAATACTCTATCACTAGTACTTATGGGGTCAATATTCGACGAAATATCATGACGATAAGGATAAAATTGATAGTATAATCGAAAATTACTACATGTTAAAATTTTGATCATTTTTCTGGGCTCCTTGAGGTTCATTGTAAGTACAACAATTTTATTACATCGTCAATCTTACAAAGAACGTTTGTCGGAAGTAAAAAATAATTGTTTGAAAGTGTTTAATGGTCATTTACTTGGTCAACTTTGACATGGTCAAAGTTCGTTAGAAGTCTGACGATGGTGAGAGGTTTTGAAAATTTTGTTGTAGGTGCGACGTGGACGTTCATGCACTACAAGGGCCACATCCACTACAATAACAAAAATCATTAAAAGGACATAGTTAGTTATTATTCATAGTAGTGTTTCATTAGTACGAATATCATTACTATCTTTTTTACCTAGAGGAGTAGTGGACAGCATTAGTTGGATTGTCATTGGTTCCTCTCCCCTCCGAGCACACTCATCTACATGCTCTACCATTGAAAGAAGAAAAGTTATAAGTACACCATCTGAGGAAAATATTTATAATCATCATATTATACATTTTATTTTAAAGGCACGCATATGGTGATGGGTTTGTGAACCACTAGTATCATGGGGTTGTTGTCCACCATCGTCAAATGAACCAGTGTTGCTTGCCTGCTTAAAACATATAGATACATAATTAATTGATGGGTAAAATGAATTTTCAATATATTGGAGAAGCAATCAACAACTACAATCTTGTCATTTTATTTACCAACTCATTCAAAGGGTCTCTTTGTGTCTGTGATCCCTTCCTTTGTTGATTTTCCACCACAACTTGAAAGCGACTGACCGGAATTTGAACTTGGGTAACTCTTCCTACAATCATCCTTTTCTTCTCATAACTGAATGACTCCCCCTGTCATTCTTTTCTCTCTTCTTCTGACTGTTCTCCCCCTTTGTTTCTAAAAGGGTAGTTTTTTCTGACAAGGCCTCTCTTCTTGTTATCTCTATAGAATGTTATGTACATCATTTTGTACATCAGAATGTTGCTTCTACAGATGTCACTGTCCTACTAGAACACTACGCAATTGTAGTTCATATTATTCAAACAACCCTTAGATCTGCCCATTGATTCTCATTGATCTCTAACCAGATGTATCCATCTTTATCCAAGATGTTTCTTTACTATACATTGTTCTAAAGTTGTCTGAGAAAGTTTATACTATGCTTGTCACATGATGTCACATGACTGACATTCTTTTTGCAACAATCAACTTCACTCATGTTCACTTGTTCAGTCTTTGATATCCACATATGTGAGTGCTCTGGTTTCTTGAACTTTGTTCTCTGATCTTCTATTACTGCAACTTCATTTTTCTTCCATGTTCTTTTTACTTCTTTTGTCGTATTGTATAAATCATTTCTCATTGACTGTTTTCTTGAGTTCCAACAGTTATGGGCTTTGTGGCCATATCCACCACAACTATAGCATTTCATAGTGTAACAATGTGTAGCAATATGTCCAACATGATTGCAGTTTCAACATCTTATACTATTGTTGAACCTACCAAATTGTTTTCTTCCATGATGTCTACAATCCAAGGCTTTATGACCATATTCATTACAATAAAAACAATAACCATTAAAAACACTCTCATACCTTCTTTGATTCATCCATGAAGGTGTCTCTCTTCTAAACTTGCTTTGAGGTATATGAGTAGCTTTTGGATGTCTTCCTTGATCTGATCTTCTAAATTTTGTAGTGTTGTTTTTATTTCTTGAACGTGAAGAACCTGAGTCATACCTGCTTTCACTTTTTACAAATGAAAGAGTTGTGTCAGATCTGTCTTCATCCTTTACAAATAAAGGACCTGTGTCAGACACGTTTTCACCTTTTATAAATGAAGGACCTGCATCAAGTTTCTTAGGAGTACTGATTTCTTCCTTGTTGTATCCAAGACCGGACTTGTCATTTGGTGATCTCTGACTATCCAAGATCTCATCCAGGGTCATGGAGTTATTCAAGAACTTGATTTGGGTGTTTGACTTCTCAACCTTCTTTCTAAGATTCACAACTTCTTCTTCCAGCTTATGACATGATTCTTCATTTTTTTTCAGTTGGTTCCTCACTACCTCCTCCCTTCTTTTGGCCTCTTCAAGTTGGATTTTAAGATTGACATAGCTTTCCCTTAGTTCTTTTAGTTCTATAAGGTTTTTGCTTGGTTCATCATCTTCCTTCTTTTCTTCTTTTGCTTGATTGATTTTATTTTTCAGTCTCTCGATCTCCTCTTCCTTTTCTTTTGTTAGACTAGTAACTTCTGTTTTCAATCTTTTGATCTCTTCTTCTTTGTTTTCTAACTGAATCTTTTGCTCAGATATGATTTCTTCATTGTCTTTGATCTTTTCTTTTATTTCCAAGATATGCTTCTAATTGCTAAGCTCATCGTCTTCCTTCTTCTTTTCTTTTACTTGACTAATTTCTTTCTTCGGCTTCTCAATCTCCTCTTCTTTTTCTTCTAATTGATTATCCTGCTCATATATTATCTTTTCATTGTCCTTGAGCATTTCCTTTATTTCCAAGACATGCTTTTGACCCTTTTTCAATAAATTCTTTAGTGTAGTCATGAAGATAGTTATAGTCTGAATCATTATGGTCATAGCGGTATTCACAGAGACTCCAATCAACCTTTTGTTTGGCCTTTGATAGTTCTTCTTTTACTTTTTCCATGGGATAAATGCTAACAGAACATTCTTTTATTGTATCTGAGTCTTCTTCTTTACTTGCCGGGGAGAATTCAATATCAACATTATTGCAATCGAAATATTGTGGAGAGTCTTTACCTTTATTGATGGTTGAGTCTTCCTCTTCATCCTTGATATGAATGTCTTCTGTGTCTTGTCTTTTGATTTGATACATCTCTTCTAACTTCAGCCATAAGTTCTTGGAGGATGTGCATAGTCCTATGCTTTTCTTGACTATATCTGATAATTCATTGAGAAGAATCTTCAATGCCACTTCATTGCTCTTCCTTACTCTTCTTTGGACTGTAATATTGGATAGATTCTTTGATGTAGTTAAATCTCAGGGCTTGCTTACTACTGAATTCCAAACTTCAGATCTTTTTGACTTCAAATATTGTTTCATATTTTCTCTCCATGAGAAATAATTTGTTCCATCAAATAAGGGAGCTTCAATTGTGGAGAGAGCCATATGTCCACCCATTTCTTCAGAATCTACCTTCCAGTGTTTAAATTGTGTTGAAGGAACCCGCTCTAATACCAATTGTTGAACACATCACCCACACTAAGAGAGGGGGGGGGAAGGGTGAATTAGTGTGCAAACTTTTATAACTTTTCTTCTTGCAAGTTATCAGTTAAAACATAATTGTGCAAATTAAGAACAATCAAATCATAATCATAATGGACACAAGAGATACCAGATGTTTGTGTAAGATTTTGTATAATTAATATGTATATGTGTGTGTGTGTGTGTGTGTGAATATAGTAATATGAATTTTTCCAACACCAACTATTTTGTATCAGCACCAACTAAAGTAAGGAGCACCAACTCCTCGGAGAGCACCAACTTTCAAGCAAAACCCAGCTTGCCACAAGACCCAACTTGCCACAAGACCCAGCTTGTTGATAGAACCTAGTCTATCCAACTAGAGTTCATATATTAATTCAACTCTAGTAGAAGTGATCCATTATTGAATCAACTCTATTTCATGATCAGAGGTATACCATCAACACTCATCACCGCACTTCATCTTCTCTTTGAAATTCACGCCTTCTTCACTTCTTCTTTCCTCTAATATTCACGTCTTCTTCACTTCTTCTTCTCTCTGATATTCACACAAACCTCAGGTTCATATCCCCTTCATTTTTCTCCGTAGGTCGCTCTTTCTCAGCGAGCCTATCCTTTCCACAAGCTCATCTTCTTCCCCAATCACACCATCTAGTGAACCAATCATGGTTGTATTTATAGTTTCTTATGCTCAAAACTTGTTTAAGTTATTGGGCCGACTTGTGCAACAAGTTATAACTAACTTGTTCATTTACAACAACTTTTGGGACCACCAAAGATCATCATTTTGGGTCTTCAACTTTACACCTGGCATCCCCTTTACTTTCATAAATCAATCACAAGTATGGATCGATTTCCTTCGTCTCTGTGATTACAGAAATCGATGCTTTCTTAAAACCATGTTCATATGATCATTGACATAGAACCACAAGCTTATCAATTTAAGCGACGCATTACATTCTACCTTTTAAATCTCTTTACCATATGACGAATGGCGTTATTCAGACGTGATACGAGCACTTGAGCGCTTATCAATTCAACATTCATGATTCAATCTCCCGATGAGATGGACGATTGTCGGGACTTCAGGACTTCGCCCTTTGGGTCTTTGGGGTTTTGAAAACCTTTCAAATCTCTTGAAGCAGATTTTGCCAAGCAGATCGAACGGTTCTCATTTATATCACGGAACTGGATCAATGGTCATATTCGATCCTTACATCTATCCTTTCATTTCTTAATCTGATGGCCAGGACTTAATCAAGCATTGAGATGGATGGCCACCATTCACTTTGGGACTTTGGATATTATACTTATGATATCCTTCCATTGTATTTTGATCAACGGTTGAGAGTGCACCTGAAGTATTCTTCAGATCGGATGACCCATGTCCACTTTGGGACTTCGGCATTCAGGACTTTGGAGGTTTCGAATAAAAGTTGTTCCATTTTCCTCCTGAGTGATCACCTACTGAGTAAGTCATAAGTGGTGGAGACCGCTTGTTGTCGATTAATACTTCCACTTACACTATCATTCCACTATAGTAGATCGACGGTCAAGAATTCTCCTGAAGTGATCTTCAGATCGGACGTCTCGTGTCCACTTCGGGACTTTGGGCAAGTGTTGGTAGTAAAACTCCTGAAGTAAAAACTCCCATAGTGACGTAACTTGCTTACGTCACTTGATGACGTGTCACAAGATGAGTAGTTGTCACGTGTCACTCAGATTCGTGATTTACACGTACCTGAAATGCCGATTCAACTTGACACTTGTCATTATCTGATTGTGCCATGTGTCCTTGCTGACATAGTCTTGCTGACGTGGATCTCCTCATGTGGCACATGTTGTTCTCCTAGATCTAACGATTGTCCTAACTCCCAATGTATCTTAGATCGACGGATGAGAGTGACTTCGAACCTTCGTCCTTCGGGACTTTTGACATTTGTTGGTGGTGAAAACTCCTGAAGAAAATCTCCCAGAGTGACGTAAATTATTGACGTCATGTGTTGACATGGCATGAGCCAATTTCCTCTTGACACTTTTCATCATCTGATTATGCCATGTGTATTTGTTGACATGGTCTGCCACATGTCCTTGCTGACATGGTTTGCCACATGTCCTTGTAGACGTGGTCTTCCACATGTCCTTGTAGACGTGGTCTACTGATCAAAAACCTTGATCCAACAATCATTGTATGTCCTCCAAATCCAATGGTCCTTATTCATTTCGGATTTCTGGCTCTCCAAGCTTCGGGTCTTTCAAATCTCAAACTGAAAAATCTTGAAGTGAGATTTTTCCAGAGCGTAACCTCCTCATATATTTAGACCTGAACTAAATGTTGTTCGTCGATCATGTTCTCAAATCGATGGCTCGATCTATCTACGGTGTTTCTCTTCTAGCTTATCCTGTCCTTCCACTTAGAATGATCCAACGACTGATGGAAATTCGCATAAATGAGATCTCATATCTTTTACCTCGCTTATCCTATCTTTCCACTCTAAAATGATTCGACAGCTGACAGGTATTCGGATAATTGAATTCTCAAGACTTTTCCCTACTTATCCTATCCTTCCACTTAAAGTGATCCAACGGTCGTGAAGACTCTCGAAGAAGATCAACGTGCAATGATGATTGCGGAACCACAACTTGCGAGTGGTTTAACTCGTCACCCAAGCTCCGCAATTTGAAGTTGTGCGTTTGTGGCGAGTCAACCACAATCGTTGGTCTTCGAGGATATAAGATGTAACGGTCCTAACTAATTGTAGGATTGGAACTAGCGTGATATTTAATTCTCCTTTTGATCTCCGCAATCTATCCCTGTTGTTGATCTGGCGATTGCACATCCGACAGTCACAACTCAATCTGACTTAATCTGATCATTTGTTGGATCAACCATAGTCATCGATATTTGAGTCTATGAGATCTGACGATCTAGACCAATTGAGGGATTGGAACTAGCAAGTCATTTAATTCTCCTTCCAATCTTTGCAATCTATCCCTGCCATTAATCTAGCGATTGCGCATCCAAAGGTCATGACTTAATCTGACTTAATCTGATCGTTTGTTAGATCAACCACAGTCGTCGATATTCGAGTCTATGAGATCTAACGATCTAGACCAATTGCGGTTTTATAACTAGCGAGTTGTTTAATTCTTATTTTTCTCTCTGCAATTCATCCCTGTCGTTGATCTGGCTTGCAGATCCAACGGTCACAATCCTCCAACGGTCCTCAAGCCCACGGTCACTCATATGACCAACGTCCATAATATGAGACGATCAACACAGTCGATTTCTTGATCGAACGACTATTGAGGCTTCTCACCCTCATCTTACGCTTTTCCTTCCGAGCTTTGATCTTTGCATACTATTCGCTCCTCCTCATAAGCTTACACTTCCTTCCGAGCTCTTTGATCTCTACATATTGTTCGCTCCTCCTCCTGAGCTTACGCTTCCTATCTCTGCATATTGTTTGACATTTTCTACTAACTGATATACTATTGACATCAATGACAATCTCATCTATGGTAAATCACAATGATAATTCATCATAACAACAAATCATCACATCGAATGTTGACATCAATGACAATATGTCCAACAGGAAGTACATCTACACAAGGAAAAACAACTAGGGGATCCAGTTCAAGAAGCATTAGTCAAATATCTACACCATGCGGAGGTAGTAGTTCATCATTCAGGATGGCAGGATATGATTCCACCACCAGGTTACTAGAATTCAAAGGAGAGGCATCGGAGGACCTTGAGAAGCACTTGTTCATTTGTGAAAAGATCTGAGGAGCGAAACAAATCACAAATGAGGACACTAAAATTGCGCAGTTAGTTATCACGCTAAGAGATCGCGCACTGGATTGGTACATGAGTTTAGCTGCAAATAATCCACCAGGAACAACCAAAACGATTTGAGATATCAAAAATTTGTTGATAAATGAATTCTAGAAGCCTAGTTCAGAGGATCAATACATGAATGAGATGATAGAGATTAGACAGAAACCAGGAGAATCTATATGGGAGATTGACCAAAGATTCAAACGATTGAAGGGAAAGATAAAGTACGTCATGACAAATATGCAGCATAGGCATTTTTTTGTCAATTCACTACTACCACACTTGAAACACCCTTTGCGACAAAAAAAGTTTCAGACATAGGAAGAGGCTCTACAAGCATCCCTACAACCGGAAGAGAACCAATATCAGAAAACAAATCTAGCCATAGAGGAGATAAAGGAGGATCTGAAGAACTTAACATTCCAGCTAAACCAGAACAAAGGTAAGGACAAAAGAGAAGTCGTTTGGTGTACCACATGTAAGACAAAAGGACACCATAAGAACGAATTTCCAACATTTGCATAGTACATGGCAGCAGGAATGCAAAACCCGTTGCTAACAGGAGGACTATGGTGTGAGATTTGTAAGAAACAGGGGCATGATCTATACCACTGCCCAATGATGCAGAAGTACCAGACAGTACCTAAGAACTCATATTGCAACTTTTGCAAGTCAGTAGGCCATGATGAAAAAGATTGCAGGACCATGGACCTCATGAGGGAAAGAACATCAGATGCTTATAGGGTGCAGGCATAAATGATGACTAGGCAAGCCACACCATATCTTAACCAAGTACCAACCCCGTACAACAATGTGCATCAACAATATAACACTAAGCAACCACAATACAATACCACACAACCACACTATAATCCCATGCAGTATAACCAGACGCCTCAGTACAATGCACCGTGAGGGGATCGAGCTGGCTATAGAGGTAGAGGAAGAGGAAGAGGAGGACTTGGAAGAGGCAGAGGACCAATGGTATGCCACAAATGTTAACAACCAGGAAACTATGCAAGAGAATGTCCACTTCCACCTACAACGTGTATGTATTGTCACGCATCAGATCATGACACGAAAGAATGTCCTACACTATTGGGGAAGATCTAGGAAAAGAGAAATCAAAACAATCAGAATGTTCAGTGGATTTTGACGAAAGAAAGGGATGAAGGAACAAACATCAACATAGTTACGCGGGGAGGAGCTAAGACAGGAAATGATGCAGTAAGACAAGATCCAACACAACACCAATGGGTGAAGAAGAATGTCAAACCAAAGAAATTGTTTGATGCACAGAACAAAAAGGAGATCTTCAAGCAATCCATACAAGAATTCTTGAAGCCATACATTGCATTGACATAAACTGCACAACATAATAAGGAAGTACCAACATACGAGATGCCTCCATCGCTGGACCACACCAAAGAAGCACAACCCCTAGGAAAAGTAAGTACTATTAAGGGTTTTTTTCAATCCTGTGTTAAACTACTAAATGATCCATCCTTTATTAAAGTATTACAAAATATGCTAGAAATATGTAGCATAGAGGTAGAAGGAAAGCTAGAAAAGAAAACAGTTAATCATCTGCATACAAGGAGGAGAACAAACAGAGAATTCAAAGTGAACGCTAACATTGGAGATTTCAACATGGGCAATATTATATTGGATTTAGGATCCAAAGTAAATGTGTTACCCAAGAAGACATGGCAATGTATGGGAGAATCCACATTAGGATATTCACCTGTTCAGCTGAAACTAGCAAATCAACACAGAGTTCTACCAATTGGAAGACTAAAATGAGTGACAATAGATCTGGATGGAGTGCGTACTAAACCCAATTTCGAAGTAATAGATATAGTGGATGGCACAACACCTTAACTGACATTTCTTGGCTTGGATTGGGAGTTTGAAAATCAAGCCATAATCAACTTAAATATGAGGAATATGACATTCGATTCCGGATAATACAGAGTCATTGCACCATTGGACCCATCATAAGGGGAAAGGTTTGTAGAACCCACTTGCTTAGACCTGGAAGAAATTAACTAGTTGTACAAAAAAACCGCGCGAGAAGAAGATTATGTGAACCCAACTAGAGATGGGGTACTTAGTTGGAGAAACACCACCTCATGTGCGTCAGACTCAGATACGGGCTTAGAGAATTGGTAGCATAGGTTACATGAAGTCTCCACAAGAAGATGTGCAAGAATAGACCGCACAGTAAGATGGGTAGGTACAGAGATAAGGGAACCTCCCATCTTCCATGGGGTGAATGACTTAGAAGCATTCTTAACATAATATGAAGATGAAATTTTAGAAAATCATAGGCTCTTAGCTTTGGATATAACACTCAAGGAAACACCTGCAATATGGTGGGGCATGCACAAAGAAACAGTTAAGGACTAGTACCAATGTAAGCGGTTATTGCACATCAGGTTTGGCACAGAACATGGAAGCAACCAACTGCATAAATATGATGGATGGGGAGCACCAATAGAACATTGGAGAAGTGCAAAACATTATGGAGGATGACACCACTGGAGGAATGGCCTCATCGTTTTTTCACACATTAGAAGGGATCTCAACAAACTGGTATACAGACCGGGAATTACGCAGAGGAACTACAAATTGGACAGTATTACAATAGAACTTTACAGTCACTTTCTCATTTGAGCATGAGAAAGCCAACATAGACTTAGCACTTAAACACATCAAAGGGGTGATATTCATTAAATAATTGGAAGTCGAACTCATGGCAGAAGAACAACAACATAACATACAGACAATAAAGGAACTATTGTCATGTTACCATGTGCAGGAAGAAGCACCAGATGAGGATGACCCATGAAACATTCAGATTGGAGAATTTGAAGGTGAAAGAGAAGTGGAATGTCCACCTCTGGAATCAGAAGTATTTGTTGTGTCGATCAAGGTAAAGAAAGTCAACACTGGGACACTGGAGAATCCCAAAATGGTCAACATTGGAGACTACTGGGATGAGCAAACAATGGAAAGCATAACGGAGTTATTGCATGAGTACAACGACATGTTACCAACAACGTTCAAAGAAATGAAAGGCATAGAAGGAGAGCTAGGTGAAATGAATATACCTCTCATATATGAGGCATGACCAATTAGACAAAGACCATATAGACTAAACCCTATATATAAGCAAAAATTCAAAGTCGAAATTGATAGGATGTTGGAGGCTGGAATCATAGAACCTGTAGAGAAATCTGAATGGTTAAGCCTTGTGGTAGTTCAGGATAAAAAACAGGGAGGGATAAGGATATGTGTTGACCTGAGGAAGTTGAATGATGTGTGCCTACATGACCCATTCCCTACTCCTTTCACATATGAGGTGTTGGAGAACGTAGGAGGACAATAAGCTTATTCATTCACTGATGGATTCTCAGGCTAACATCAGATCAAGATAGCTCCAGAAGACATATACAAGACCAATTTTTCCACCAAATTGGGATCCTACCAGTACACAGTCATGCCGTTTGGACTGAAGAACACACCAGCAATATTTTCCACAGTAGTCATAGCATTCAAAGAATTCATCCACCAATTTCTAGAGGTATATCTGGATTATTGGACAGTCTATAGTTTGTTGAAATACCATGTATGGGGTGTTGAGGTTGATGTTAGAAATATGCATGCAATGTCAGATATTGTTAAACATCAAGAAGTGCATCTTCAGAACACCCTTTGGGATATTATTGGGCCATATAGTATGCAAACAAAGCTTGCTAGTAGATTTAACCAATATTGCAATAATTGTTAATCTACCACCACCAAAATCAATACGTCAGTTAAGAGAAACATTGGGACACACAGGATACTACAGGAAATTTAGAAAAGGATATGCACAGATCACTACGCGAATGGAGAAATTGTTAAGAAAAGAGAGAAAGTTTTAGTGGAATGAGGACTGTCAGCAAGGATTGTACACTTTGAAAGAGAAGATGGTAACTGCACCAATACTAGTATTCTCAGATTGGGAAAAGACATTCCATGTGCATGTAGATGCATCAACCATAGCACTTAGAGCTATTTTGGCGCAGCTAGGATCGCGAGAATTGGACCATCTAATAGCATTCGCTAGAAGAACATTGTCAGAATCGGAGAAGAATTACAATACCACGGAAATAGAAGTCTTAGCTATGGTCTATGCACTTAAGAAGTTCAGACATTACTTATTGGGGAAACATTTCAAGATATATATAGACCATTCAACTCTCAAATACCTCGTCAACAAGCCAGTGTTGGGAGGGAGAATTTGTAGATGCTTATTATTGTTCCAAGAATTTGACTTCAAAGTGATAGTCAAACCAGAGAAGTTGAATGCAGAACCTGATCACCTATCGAGGATCACTAATGGAGAGGAACCTACGAATCTAGAGGACAACTTTCTCGATGCACTGATATTTTTCAGTCAAAGTAGCTGATGAATATTTCGCAGACATCATTCAATACTTGAGTACATGGACTGTGCCACAAGAATTCAACATTGCGCAGAAGAAAAATCTAGTAGTCAAGGCTGTGTTGAGCACTCAACACACCCTAACAACCTATGTCAAATTTTACTTTTTGGGTACCACTTGATCCTTTTCACTTCTTGATTCATCTTCATTGTGGAAAATGTTGTGTTTTCTTACCATTTCCAATCTCATTTTAGTATTTAAAATTTTTTCTTGAGCATGTGGAAATCGCCATAACTTAAAAGACTAATATTTAATCAGAGAATTAACAACCGAAACTATTCCCCATCGCGCTAAAAAATTCGGCATCAAAAAGAATTGAAGATAAGGGAAAATCACTCGAGAGAACCAAGGTCGTCGAGTACCGATCTTCGTCGGCATCGGTAGATGGAATCCTTCTTTCGCAATAGGCATCACCGAGGATATCGTCGATGATCGATACCTTCGGCATTGGCGAAAGACTAAGAGACTAAGCGCTCACGAATAATGAAGTGATATCACCGATCCCCGACTTCCAAAACGTTTTTAGTATCAGAGATTTTTTGGGGGAGTTAACTTATAAGGAGGACGTGCGATAGGTTTATTGCCGAAAGCCGACCTCTGATACCTTTTCGGCATCGGTAGTCCCAAGTTTAGCTAAAGTGCTCGACTTGAGAAAAGTCCCGAGCCCGACCATTACCCGTAAGCTAAGTTCTCGGTCATTGGTACCCAGTATCCCGAGTCAGTGGTGCCACGTCGATACCGTACAATGAAATCAATCGGCGTCAGAGGTTTATTGTAGAAGGATATTAATAAAAAAAAAAGCAAACCGGAGAAACACTAAGTTTAAAATCGGGGATAACTTACAAGAAAATGTAGACAAAGAACATAGTATACACACGCCAAGAGAGGAAAGGATGCACTCAATCGCTATAACCAGAGCCCATTCAACAAAATTTCGAGACTTTATATATATTAGATTGTCATCAATCTCAGGTTACATATAGTAGACATTGTCTACACCTTTTGGCCAACCAACCCAATTACATTAAGAAAACAAAATTATCCTTACAAAAGGAAAAATTATCAAATTTCTGCGTCGCGTCTAGGAATGAAAAAAAGACTTCACCGATCATTCCTCTTCTGTGCGTGGACTTTCTTCCCAGATTCTTCACGCTCCCAAAGGTGTTTTCATATTTCGTTCTTCCGAAACTCTTTGTGCCTCACGCAGTTGCATGATCCTATCCTGTGCCACCTGAAGTTGCCTCTTGAGCCAGGTTGCGTTCCCTTCACAACCTTGTGGTGCTGACGCCTCAAGGGTCTTTTTCGCCAACTGCCTTCGTAGTTCTCTATTTTCCTGGTAGAGTTCAACTATGGCGAGTTGTGCCTGCTCTAGCTACTGACTAGGTGCTCGAATGTTAGAACCCGAGGCTTTTGTCCTTCTCATTCAGCTCCGACTTCCTCGACTTATGGTTTTGACAGGCTCTAGCCGGATAGTGTGCATCAGGAATTCCTCAGCGGTTGATCGTGCGCGCGACTCAATCGGGATTTGGTTTTCCCCTCCCACTTATTTATTCTTCTTGGGCCTTCCTCTCCTCCGCGGTATCTGTTGCTGAGGAAGTGTGGCTTCCAACTTGTGTCCTTCCGACGTAACTTCTTCTACTTCGGCGTCCACACGGGGAAATAACATCGTCTCCACGTGAAGGTAGGAATCTCCCTTCGAAGCCTCAAGAACACCCGTTGTAAATAAGAATGAGTCCCATTCATTTTGTGGCTCAGGCCTAGCACTTTGGTTGCCTCGCAGACCTCGTCTTGTGTTTTGAGGAGTTCCCATGGTGCGACAACGTATCCACCTTATGCACAGATGACTTGACAAAGGCCCAAAGCAAAGAATTTGGTTGAAGAGAGCTCACGAGATGAGTTACCAATGGCGCACAAGCTCGACTGGTGAGTAGAACACTTACATAACATCTAGAATTTATAACAGAGCGGGGCAACGTGCCAGGGGACACTGAATACCTTGTGACGGTATGTTTTAAAGAATTATTGTGTCACATCCGCACGACGGTATAATCTAAGGCGTGTGAGATGCATCCGAAAGGAATTGCAGAGGATGTGTGGTACGATTATCTCAATTCCTCTCAATTTCCCCAACCTCCATAATGAGCTAATGATGGTTGATGCACTTGTTGATGCGACTTCTGTTTGAGCAACCTGCCTCGACCTGAAGCATTTGACGACTCCCCTTATGACAGTATCCGATATTTTTGGAACTTACTCGTACTTTTGGCACATTTTTGGCTATGACATCCTTTCCCGACCCCAAGGGCCAACCGGCCACTGGCGTGACTTTCACTCTCATGTTTTGCGTACCTAATATAGCATGCTATGGCACGTAGATATAACCCACCCTAACTAAAGAAAACGGTGGCAGTAACAGGAAAGGTGCAGGTAATCCAAAAGGTTGCAGAGAACATGTAAGTATCAAACAACTAGGCTTAGAGAATGTTACAAGTATGCATCAGTCTGTTTTATTCTCACTTACGTTTTTTCATATATTTTGCCGAGTATTGTTCTGTAAGAAATTTCTAAACGATTTTAATTATGATTGGCAGGAGAGATCCCTCCAACTATTGAGAAAAATTAGATCTATAACCTCGCCAAGAGATTCAAGAGAAACTAAATTTGAAGATCAACAGGTGATGAAGGATATCAGACTCCCAGAGTTCGGCACCCCCGAGGACTTGGTGGACTTGTGCGACATAGTTGAATCACATACCAATCAATATTTATTATGGGCCGAAGAGCTAGCGAAGGTGACTAACACGACAGGACAAGTGCAAAGATTTATGGAACATATTATTAGAGCTCGGACTGTGCTACATCAGTTAAACACCAATCTATTGAAGTACCAAGCACATGTGATGAAGGTCAGAGGAATTTACGCGGCTCCGACGGAGCAACACAGATTTCCATGGGCCCAAATTTGTGATGAATTGTTTATCAGTTGGTCGGAGTATGAGAAAGTTCACCCTTTTGAAGGGATATCTTAAGTTGATTGTTAAAGAAACTGTTAGAAGAGGATGCCATGTGGCGAATTTTGTTTTGTTTAAACTACACTTAGTCGTTATTTTCAATTGAATTTTATGTTATAAATAAGAACATCAACCAATTAGTTAAAGGTCGATGGTTGTTGCAAGAACTCTTTCTTTAGGGTTGTTAAGAATTATTTTGAAGCTGCCTTTGAATTGAGAAGTCCTTCTGGGCCAAAGACAAGTTATTTTCATCAAATACATGTGATTGGACATGGAGAAGAACTATTTCCTATCTCGTTTCATGAATGATGTTGTAATGAATAAGAGCTATTTAATCTATTGTCAAGTTATCTGGTGCAAATTTTTTTGTTATTTACTTTAATGATGAAGATGAATCGTGGTGTTATTATGTGATGGATGATTAAGTAGGTGAATTATTTTTCTTTCCATTGTATTATCGCATATGTGTTTTATTTTTGGTAATTAGTTTCTCAGATAATAATTGGATGCTCACATAGTTAATGTATTAGTACTAGGCCTGTGGTATAAAATTGTCGTCTGCATGCTTGAGCAATGGGTTATCTCAAGTTCAACCTCTTCCGCAGTAGTTAAGCTTAATTCTATTTTGTTTCCAAGTTGGTTATACCGGCTTACATCTCATATCGGTCCCACCTAAGAGAAAATACAAAAATAGATAGTCTGAACTGAAGGAAGAGCCTTCACAAGAAAACATAAAGCGAATCGATAAATTGGTTGGATCGCAAGATTTGGAGAAAAATTCCACTATTAAACATTGCAGAGTATAATTGGGCCTTGGTGGCAGGTTTGGTTCATGTTTTTAAATCAAGGGACTTAGGACCCATCAACATAATTGGCGCTAGAAGGAAGGCTTGAATGAATGGTCGGATATATATTTTACATAGTATTTCAAACAACCTATAGATTCAAAATAGCCCACGTGCATGGCTATTCATTCCCAAGACAACCCACACATGCCGAGTACTCCTGAAGCGAGTAACTCACCCCAGTCCGAGGAAGAATATTTTCACCCTGAAATACCTTACGCTCTTCCTCACAAGGAATTAAATCAATTCAGAAGAATCACAAGAGCATGTTCCCAACAGATCGATGCGTTTTCCTTATCTTCGATACTCCCTCTAAGAAAAAAACAAAGAAGACCAGTGGTTAGTACTCTCGATGAGGTTTTCGTGCACTCGGTAGAAGACTTAATAGATTTCACAATCACTGAAATCCAATATCCTCTTGATCTAATACCCGAAATGCCAGCCGACGACGTCTATGAACCAGATGAGTTTTCAGAAGAGGAGGAGTTTAACTCAGAGTCTGAAGATATGGAAGGCAACAATGACCATAATGAAGAAAGGGAGAACCCACCTCTAAAAAATCAACCCTGGTTGACCAGAGATGCTTTGGCCCTCTCGAGACAAGACTAGTCCATAACCTTCCTTGACATCCAGAGAAGTTGCTTCCTAAGTTCGATCCTGAAACCTCGTGATTTCCTTAAGATCATATCAAGAAATTTATACTACCAATCGGGCTTATGAACATCCAACATGAAGATGTAGTTTGCAGGTTGTTCCCCTACAATTTTCAGAACTCAGCCTCCACATGGTATTTTAACTTGCCTGTAGGATCCATAACTAGCTAGACAAAGTTTCAAAAAGATTTTCTAGATAAATTTGCAGAAGAGACTACTACGGGATCTCTGATGGCTGAGTTATTCGCCGCCACCATGAGTTCGAAAGAGAAGGTTAAATATTTCAATCAAAGATTCATGACCATCTTAAATAAATTCTAGCCTGAAGCCAAACCAACTCAAGAGTTGCAAATCGAAGTATACGCTGATGCACTCCCAACTTCTATTTTCATGTTTGTGAAGAGGGATTCCAAACAAACCTTAGCTGAGAATTTTGAAGAAGCTAAAACGATAGAATTCCAGATGAAAGGGTGTAAAGAAGGCCAGGTCTCTTTAGTTAAGAAAGAAGTTCAACCTCCTCCCAGGAGAGGACTCCTTCTGACTAGACCGCTAGGGAAACAAGAAGAACATATTCCTGACAAGGGTAATGGAGACATAGAAGATATACAACACATGGTTAAGAAATTATCGAACGAGATCATAAACATTAAGATAAATGCAGGGGAACGAAACCAATGCCAAAGGCCCTATAATGCTTTCTTTAAAAGTAACCTGTCGTTCAAATCCATTGAACCTCCCCCAACTAACTTGAATATCGATCAAGGGAATTTCTCATTTGATTCCTTCTATACTTATCACCAGAAAAACCACTCTGAAAGAGATTTCCCTCAATGGGTGCATGCCATGACTTTGATGGCCAACCGGTTTTTAGGTGAGGTTTCCCTAATCGAACAACCAAGCAGTTTGGTTATGAATGTTGCTGACCAGGAAGAGATTGACCCACCAGAAGATACAACCATGGTGATATGGGATCTTGACCTAGTTATTCCTTTCGATGACCTATTTCAGGTTCAGGAACCACCCACAGAGATCTCGGTTTTGCAAACTAGAAGTAAAGGTCCTCCTGTCTCAAAGAATCCTACTACCACTCAAATGTCAGGGGAAAGGTCAACTCCCAATCACCTGAAAGAACCTTTTTCTCCCCGTAAGAACCCTATTAGCATCCATACGCAAGACTCGCCCAAACTGGAGTACAACTTAGTTGAAGATCTGAAGAAGTTGAAGGATAATATATCGGTTATGGATGTATGCAGAATCCCTCAACAAAAATATTTTCTACTACAAGCGTTAAAATTAGTAGAAAACCCTACGACAAGCAATGAGTAGCAAAGAAATCTAACTTCCACAGATCTAGTAAATAAACCGACTGTGAATACCTGCTTAGAAGATAAGAAGGGAAAACCTTTTGTCCCATAGTTTCTCTTAACGTTTGAAGTCTTCAACAGGAACCTCCACAATTGTTTGGTAGATTCGAGAGCATCTTACAACGTTATGACCTTGTCTATTTGCAAAAAATTAAATTTCGTTCTTCTCAAGAGCGATAAACATGTGATACAACTAGACAGAACCCAGGTCAAAGTCATGGGGGAGCTCAGATATGTAATGATTAGTATAGCGACACATCCTAAGTTTGTGCAAGTGATTGACATCATTGTAGTAGACATCCCAGAGGCCTATGGGTTATTACTAAGTTGATATTGGTCTAAGAAGTTAAACGGGTACTTTAGTACAGACTGGGCACACCTTTGGCTACCACTGAAGGGATACAAGAATATGATCATAATCGATAGGGAGATGTACCTGAAACATACTTTCATTGATCTAGAAACCTTGAACGAACCCTCATCCATATATTTCCCCGTGTTGGGCAATTATTCCTGTGATTTCCACTTCAGGAACTTTTCCCCTCTCTTATTTGATGTCCCTCTCACTCAAAAATCTGAAATGTTTTTTCAAGAGAATTCGCCGATACCGACAGAAGACAACCTCTTCTGTCAAGACCCTGCGCTAGAGATTACAGAACAAAAGATAGGTGATCAAGAAAGTAATAAGAAAGAGGAAAAGGGCGATTGTCGTTCACAAATTTAGACCATATACTTTGATGAATCTAAATCGTAGGAAGGATCAGGCGCAGGGTGCATCCTCATTGATCCAAAAGGTAAACATCATTTCCTGTCCTGTAGACTAGAATTTGAATGCACCAATAACACCGTCGAGTATGAAGCTCTAGCACAAGGGTTAAATAAATCCATAGACTTAAACATCAAAGAATTGAAGTTTTTCGGAGACCCAGAGATTATTGTTAGACAATTAAGAAATATTATACAATGTGATTCCCTGCACCTAAATAATTATCAGCGGGAAGTACATAGGTTAATAGAGCATTTTGAAGCTTTCAATATCACCTCGATCCCCAGAGAAAAGAATATCCTTGTTGATTCCCTGGCCACAACTGCTTCAAGGCTATCACCTCTAGAAGATTATGAAGCCTCCCAATTCACTTTGGAACTACTCTACAAACCATCGGTGCCTAACAACATTTCTAATTGGAAAGTCTTTGAAGGAGATGAACAGATCATAAACTTCCTGACTAACCAAGACAATTTCAAAGTTTTGGCCATCAACGATGAAGTATTCCAGGAGAAATCGACAGAAACTGATCCTCAGACAGGTCAACCTATTGACAGATTGAAATCTCACACCATTCCGAAATGGATAGCTAATTTGGAAAATCTGTTTGACCTGAAAGAATGGTTTAGGGGGCCTAAAAATGCGAAGACCGGTAGCTCCTGCCCCCTGCATGAAACTATAAATCTCGGAACCCCGAAAAACCCAAAGAATGTGAATCTCAAAAAGACTATATCTAAAGAGGAAAGAAAGAATTATCTCAAACTGTTTAGACAATATCGATATGTCTTTGCATGGTCCTATTGAGATATGAAAACTTATGACACCCGTATCATTCAACACACTATACCGTTAAAACCTGAGGTGAAACCTTTCCAACAAAATCTCTGAAAGTATCACCCATCCCTGGAACCTCTCATGTATCAGGAATTAAAAAAACTTTTAGATGCCAAGATCATCTTCTAGGTTAGGCATTCTGCGTGGGTAGCAAATCTGGTTCCTGTGAGAAAAAATTATGGAGAAATCCACTTATGCGTTGATTTTAGGAACCTTAATAGAGCTTCAGAAAAAGAAAATTACCCAATCCCACCAATGGAGCAACTCCTGCAAACCATGTCTGGTTCGGTGATCTTCTCTCTATGGTAAAGTTTCTCAGGTTACAACCAAGTCCTAGTTTCAGAGGAAGATCGTTTGAAAACTACCTTCCGAACCAAGTGGGGAACCTTCGCATATAAACGCATGCCCTTTGGGTTAATCAACATAGGGGAAACCTTCCAAAGGGCAATGGACGTAGCATTTCGAGGACTAATCAACAAGTGTGTGGTAGTGTATCTGGACAATGTAACTATGTATTCAAAGAATAGAGAAGAGCACATCCAACACTTAACTTATATTTTCAAAAGGTGTAGGAAATACGGTATATCCCTAAATCCCAAGAAAACTATTTTCAACGTCGAGGAAGGTAAGCTTCTAGGCCACATTATATCTCACACAGGCATTCACATAGACCCAGAAAGGATTAAGGCCATAGCTCAACTCTTGTTGCCTCACAACAAGAAAGCTATGCAGTCTTTTTTCGGGCAAATCAATTTCATGAGGAAATTCACTCCCGATTTCGTGGAAACTATCAAACCCTTACAAAAGATGATTCGCAAAGATGTCGAATTTAAGTGGGATGATGAACGAAAGGATGCTTTCAGCAATATTAAAAATGCTATATCCTAGGCCCTCGTGTTACGAAGCCCCGATATTTCAATAGGGATTTCTTCCTCTATACTTTCGCCTCCGACCAATCATTATCTGCAATATTGACTCAGAAGGATGATGACAACAATGAGGCTCCGGTTTCGTTCATGAGCACTAATCTCCAGGGAGTCGAACTTAATTATCCTGCGATTGATAAACATGCCTATGTAGTATATAAGGTAGTAAAGAACTTCAGGTCTTACATCCTCAAGAACCACACCAAAGTGATTGTGCCTCACCCTGTGGTCCGATCCTTGTTTACTCAGCAAGAGATGGGGGAAAGAAGAGGGAACTAGATGACTATGGTCCAAGAATTTGATCTAGATATAAAACCTGCCAAACTAGTTAAAGGGCAAGGGTTGTGCAAACTCGCAGCTGAAGCCCGGGGCCAAGTAAATGAAGATTCTGTATGGGAGAATGAAATGGAATTATGGTGTGGTGAAGCTTCATACATTTCCCTAGGGCCAGAGTCTTGGTATGAGAATTTAAATTATTTCCTGAACCATGGGACTTGTTCAAAAAATATCAACCCTAGGGAAATGAGAGCTCTTAGGTTAAATTCTACACAATATCGCCTCATAAATTCGATACTCTTTCGGATTAATTATGATGGGGTTATTTTAAGATGTCTCGAATGTGAAGATGCAGACAAAGTCCTGAAGGAGCTCCATGATGGCCCTGCTGGTGGACATTTCGTAAGAAACACCACCGCCCATAAGATATTGAGAGTTGGCTATTATTGGCCCACCTTGTTCAAATACGCTCACACCTACACTAGGAAATGTAAAACTTGTCAAATAAGCGTTGGGAGGGAGAAGAGAGCAGTAGTCCCACTCCAACCAATGATTGTCTCTAGGCCTTTTGAGAAATGGGGGTTGGATATCATAGGAGAAATTACACCCAGTTCCTCGAAACAACACAAGTATATACTTACTGCCATCGATTATTTCACGAAGTGGGCGAAGGACGTCCCTCTGACTGATGTAAACGAGAAGGAGGTGATCCAATTCATAGAACAACAGTTGATCACAAGGTTTGGTGTCCCTTCTGTTCTAGTTTTTTATAATGAAACTTATTTTTCTTCCACTCTAGTGACAGAGTTTTCTCTAGACAAAGGAATCATAAATAGGTACTCTGCAAATTATTATCCACAGGAAAACGGGGTGGCAGAATCGACCAATAAGAACCTAGTGAGAATATCAAAAAAGTCGGTTACAGATAACCAAAGGAATTGGCATAATCTACTCCATAACGCTCTGCGGGCCGATAGGGTCACACCCAAGGAAGCTATAGGAAATTCCTCGTAATTTTTGGTTTACGGGAAGGAATCCATTCTCCCAAATGGGATTTATCTTCCATCTCTTCAACTAGCCCTAGATTCCAGTGGGCAACCCTCATCGGTCATACAACAAAGAATTGATACTCTGCTCATGCTAGAAGAAGAGAGAGAAAATGTTAAGTCAAAATTTCTAGCTCACCAACAAATAGTGAAAAGATGGTTTGATAAGCATAAGGCTAAAGAGAAACATTTTGAAGTAGGAGACTTAGTCCTAAAATGGGACATAGAAAATGAGCCAAAAGGGAAGCATTCTAAGTTTCAGAATCAGTGGCTTGGACCTTTCCAGGTGGCTGAGAAGATTGGGGCAGGCACTTATCAGTTATAGAATTTGAGGGGGGAACCTGACACCCTCCTAGTAAATGGCCAAGCCCTCAAACAATATTTACAATAATAAATAATGAACAACAACAAAAAAAAAAACTTTGTTTTGTATGAGTGTTTTCATGATTGCGAAATGCATTTTTTGTTGTTTTCTTTTGCTTTCTGGATTTCTGCACTTTTTAAAGTTGTGTTTAGCAAGACAATGGTTGACCTCAAATCATACGCCATAGCTAACTCTGTTCTGAACTCATTTCTCACATACAACACAAGAAGCACCAAGGAACTTTTGGTTTCTTTGAGGGGTCCTCTATCTAACCCGTGCAAATGAACAAATTTGGAGAAATGTCAGAGGTGTCTGCTTAGTGGCCTGGTAATACCTTAAGGAAAATAAGGAAAGATGGAAAGGACTACACGAACCCCGAAAACAAAGCTATCAAAGGATTCACCTTGACCATCTCACTTTGTGAAATAAACAGACATCATCCTCTCCCACTTGCTCAGGGCTTCATGCTGGAATAAAGTTGATATTATCAAAAGAGTGAACAGTAGGAAAGGGTATGCAGATATCTCCGTCGGGGCTATGGATGCTCGCTAGCAGTGGAGCAAGTTCTATGATGTTGGGGTGACTCCACCAAGGCTATGGACGCTCGCTGGCAGTGGAGCAACACCAAAGCAAGTGAATAGAGGTAAATAAAGGTTCCATGCCAGTGAATGCTTTACTAAATTTTTTTTAAAAAGGACCATGAGTTAGGGTTGTAGGAAACGAAGGAGGAATAAAGGTTAAAAACCCCACAGGCAGACCCAAAAGAATTAACCAGAGAATTTCAAATTGCAAAGGTAAAATAGGCTCTGATTTAAAAACCAGTTAAGTTCTCCACCAGCATTCGTATCAGCTGAGCATGAAGGAAGAACAGAGATTCTAATTTCACCTAGTGAATCACCATTTGTTGAGCACTCAACACACCCTAAAAATACTATGTCAAATTTTACTTTTTGGGTACCACTTGATCTTTTGCACTACTTGATTCGTCTTCATTACAGTGTAAAATGTTGCATTTGTTTACCATTTCCAATCTCATTTTAGTCTTTAAAAATTTTTCTTGAGCATGTGGAAATCGCCATAACTTAAAAGACTAATATTTAATCAAAGAATTAACAACCAAAACTATTCCCCAATGCGCTAAAAAATTCGGCATTAGAAATAATTGAAGATAAGGGAAAATCACTTGGGAGAACCAAGGTCGTCGAGTACCAATCTTCGTTGGCATCGACAAATGGAAACCTTCTTTCACGACAGGCATCACCGAGGATATTGTCAATGATCGATCCCTTTGGCATCGACGAAAGACTAAGAGAGTAAGCGCTCACAAAGAATGAAGTGATATCACCGATTGCCGACTTCCGAAATGTTTTCGGTATCGGGGATTTTTTGGGGACATTAACTTATAAGGAGGATGCACGATAGGTTTATTGTCGAAATCCAACCTCCGATACCTTTTCGACATCGACAGTCCCAAGTTTAGCCTAAAGCACTCGACTTGAGAAAATTCTCGAGCCTGACCATTACCTGTAAGCTAAGTTCCTGATCATTAGTACCCTGTATCCCGAGTAAGTGGTGCCACGTCAATATCGTACAATGAAATCAATCAGCGTCAGAGGTTTTTTGTAGAAGGATATTAATAAAAAAACAAATCAAACCGGAGCAACACTAAGTGTAAAATCGGGGCTAACTTACAAGAAAATGTAGACAAAGAACATAGTATACACACGCCAAGAGAGGAAAGGATGCATTCAATCGCTATAACCAGAGCCCATTCATCAAAATTTCAAGACTTTATATATATTAGATTGTCATCAAGCTCAGGTTACATACAGTAGACACTGTCTACACCTTTTGGAAAACCAGCCTGGTTACATTAAGAAAACAAAATTCCCCTTACAAAAGGAAAAAATATCAAAGTTCTGTGTCGCGTCTGAGAATGCAAAAAAGAGTTCGTTGACCATGCCTCTATTGTGCACGGACTTTCTTCCCGGCTACTTCGCGCTCCCAGAGGTGTTTTCATCTTTCGTTCCTCCGACACTCTTTGCGCCTCATGCAGCTGCACGATAGTATCCTGCGCCTCCTGAAGTTGCCTCTTGAGCCAGGTTGCATTCCCTTCACGACCTTGTGGTGCTGATGCCTCAAGGGTCTTTTCCACCAACTATCATCGTATTTCTCTATTTTCCTGGTAGATTTCAGCTATGGCGAGTTGTGCCTACTCTAGTTGCTAACTAGGTGCTCGAATCTTAGAACCCGATGCTTTTGTCCTTCTCATTCGACTCCCGCTTCCTTGACTTATGGTTTCGACCGGCTCTAGCCGGATATTGCGCATCAGGAACTCCTCAATGGCTGATCACACATGCGACTCAATTGGGATTTGGCTTTCCCTTCCCACTTCTTTATTCATCCTGAGCCTTCCTCTCCTCTGTAGTATCTGCTGCTGAGGAAGCGTGACTCCCAACTTGTGTCCTTCTGACGTAACTTCTTCCACTTCAGCGTCCACATGGGGCGATACCATCGTCTCCACACGAAGGTAGGAATATCCCTTCGAAGCCTCGGGAACACCCACTGCAAATAAGAATGAGTCTCATGCATTTTGTGGCTCAAGCCTAGCACTTACGCTACCTGGTATGCCTCATCTTATGTTTTGAGGAGTTCCCATGGTGCAACAACGTATCCACCTTATGTGTAGATGACTTGACAAAGTCCCAAAGAAAAGAATTTGGTTGAAGTGAGCTCATGAGACGAGTTACCAATCGTGCACAAGCTCGTCTGGTGAGTAGAACACTTACAGAACATCTAGAATTTATAACAAAGCGGGGCAGCGAGCCGAAACGTGCCAGGGGACATTGAATGCCTTGCGACGAGATGTTTTAAAGAATTACTGTGTCACATATGTGCGACGATATGATCCAAGGCGTGTGAAATGCAACTGATAGAAATTGCGAAGGATGTGTGGTACGATTATCTCGATTCCTCTCAATTTCCCCAGCCTCCATAATGAGCTAATGATGGTTGATGCACTTGCTGATGCGACTTCTGTTTGAGCAACCTGCCTCGACCTGAAGCATTTAATGACTCCCCTTATGAAAATATCTGATATTTTTGGAACTTACTCGTACTTTTTGCACATGTTTAGCTCTGACATCCTTTCCCGACCCCAAGGGCCAACCGGCCATTGGCGTGACTTTGACTCTCATGTTTTTCGTACCTGATCTAGCATGTTGTGGCGTGCGGATATAACCCACCCTAACTGAAGAAAATGGTGGCGCTAACAGTAACGGTGCAGGTAATCCGAAAGCTTGCAGAGAACACGTAAGTATCAAACAACCAGGCTTAGCAAACGTTACAGGTATGCATCAGTCTGTTTTATTCCCGCTTACATTTTTTCATATATTTTGTCGAGTATTGTTCTGTAAGCAATTTCTAAGCGATTTTAATTCTGATTGGTAGGAGAGATCCCTCTGACTATCGAGCAAAATTGGCTTCATAACCTCGCCAAGAAATCTGAGAGAAACTAAATCCGAAGATCAATCGGCGATGAAGGATATTGGACTCCCAGAGTTTGACACTCCCGACGACTTCGTCCACTTGTGCGACATAGTCGAATCGCATACCAAGCAAGATTTATTATGGGTCGAAGAGTTGGTGAAGGTGACTGACACAACTCCAGGACAAGTGCAAAGATTTATGGAACATCCGATTAGAGCTCGGAATATGCTATAGCAGTTAAACACCAGTCTAGTGAAGTACCAAGCGCATGAGGTGGAGGTCAGAGGAATTTACGCGGCTCCGACAGAGCAACACAGATTTCCATGGGCTCAAAATTGCAATGAGTTGTTTATCAATTGGTCGGAGTATGAGAAAAGTCACCCTTTTGAAGGGATATCTTGAGTTGATTGTTAAAGAAACTGTTAGAAGAGGACGCCACGTGGTGAATTTTGTTTTGTTTAAACTACAGTTAGCTGTTATTTTCAGTTGAATTTTATGTTATAAATAAGAACATCGACCAATTAGTTAAAGGTCGATGGATGTTGCAAGAACTCTTTATTTATGGTTGTTAATAATTATTTTGAAGCTGTCTTTAAATTGAGAAGTCCTTCTGGGCCAAAGACAAGCTATTTTCATCAAATGCATGGGATTGGACGTGGAGAAGAACTATTTCCTATCTCATTTCATGAATGATGTTGTAATGAGTAAGAGCTATTTAATCTATTTTCAAGTTATCTGGCGAAATATTTTGTTGTTCTTTAATTTAATGATGAATATGAATCATGGTGTTATTATGTGATGGATGATTAAGTAGGTGAATTATTTTTCTTGCCATTGTCTTATCGCATATGTGTTTTCTTTTTGGTAATTAGTTTCTCAGACAGTAATTGGATGCTCACATGGTTAATGTATTAGTACTAGGCCTGTGGTATAAAATTGTCGTTTGCATGCTTGAGCAACGGGTTATCCCAAGTTCAGCCTCTTCCCTAGTAGTTAAGATTAATTCTATTTTGTTTCCAAGTTGGTTTATATCGGCTTACATCTCATATCAGTCCCACCCAAGAGAAAATACAAAAAGAGATAGTCTAAACTGAAGGAAGAGCCTTCACAAGAAAACATAAATCCCATCGATAAATTGATCGGATCACAAGATTTGGAGAACCATTCCACTATTAAACGTTGCAGAGTCTAATTGGGCCTTGGTGGTGGGATTGGTTCCTGGTGTTGAATCAAGGGACTTAGGACCCATCAACTGGCTACAAACTATCAATTGATTGCAGGACACTTATACAAGATGGGTGCAGACAACATCTTGAGAATATGTGTACTAGAACATGAAAGACCTAGGATTTTAGTAGAAGCCCATGAGGGAATAACGGGAGGACATTATGCAGGCAAAGATACTGCGCATAAGATATTGCGCGCAGGACTATGGTGGTCGAATGTCCACGAAGACTCAAAGGACTACTGCCAGAGATGTGATGTATGTTAGAGGGTTGGCAAACCGAATAGATGGGACGAGATGCCCCTGAGACCACAAGTAACCTTGCAGGTATTCGACAAGTGGGAAATGATTTTGTGGGACCAATTAACCCACCAACAAAAAGTTCAGGAGCGAGGTATATTATTATGCGATGGAGTACTTAAAAAGATGGTAGAAGCAACACCAGTAAAATATTGTAGCGTAGAGACAACAACACACTTCTTGCTTGAGAAAATGATCACTAGATTTGGATGTCTAAGGATTTTGATGAGTGACCAAGAAACTCATTTCATTAACAACACTATTAAGGCGATGACTGGGGAGTTTGAAGTTTATCATCAAAAGAGTACACCATATCATCCTCAAGCAAATGGGACAATGGAAGCCTTTAATAAGATCCTTGAGAATGCACTGACAAAGATCTGCAACGTCAATAGGGACGATTGGGACTTGAAGATACCATCAGTGCTGTGGCCATACAGGACCACATGCAAAAAATTGACAGGGCAGACACCGTTTAGATTGGCTTATGGACAAGAAGCAGTGGTGCCATTAGAATTTCTGGTACCTAGTCTGTGTGTAGCAACAATTACAAACATGATCGAGTGAGGTGAAGTTCAAGAAAGGCTAAGTCAATTGATGATCATGGAGGAAGACAGGATTCTAGCAGGGTTTCACGAAGAGGTACAGAAAGAAAGGTACAAATCTTGGCATGATAGACATATCAAGAGGAAAAATTTCCAAGAGGGAGACCCAGTCTTGGTGTACGACAATAAATATCTTCAACATTGGCCAGGAGAACTCAGAATGCATTGGTTGGGACCATATGAAGTAAATATTGTCACAGATGGGGGAGTTTTATAGTTGAAGGACTTGGGAGGAACTGAACTTAGACGAATGATCAATGGGAGTTGACTGAAGTTGTATAGGGGCAGTCAACCTCCTCACAACTAAAAAAAAAAAAAGAGCAAACAAACAAAGGACTGCGTGCAAAAACAAATGGGTTACCACGTCAGTCATCAAAAGACAACAACCAGTGAAAGAAGACGCGGCGCGCCAAAAAGAGAACTTCCACGCACACTGGCCAAAAAACATAACGCGCACTCTAAAACATTAGTGCGCCAAAGAAACGACCAACAATCAGAAAAAGGCAGAAATAGCGGTTACGACAAATTGGCACCAATCGATGGTGTCTATCAAAATTAAATGTCAAAAATGATTTATGTGATGACGCATTAAGCACGCCAACTGGAGACATCAAGGGAATTCAGTGGCAAGTATGCAGGAAGCACCAGTTCATTCAAAACACAGCTTGGGTAACGTCTCTGAGAAGTTTCACATGAGTCCTATATAAGGAAAGCACGCAGGGATCAGAAGGGTTATTGTGAAATTGAGAAAAGCATAGAGTGGTAGAGTATACAGAGAAGAGAGCTAGTTTGCAGGAGTTATAAAGCAAACTAAGCTCAAAGGAGACTAGTTTTACCACCATGGCAGCACCTAATCTAGGAGCATCGAGCCATGCTTGCAGATGACCTCAAATCAACCTTAGAGCATGTCAAAAACCATAAGGAGTCAAACAAGAAAACGTCTGACCTACTGAATTCCTCAACTTGGACAAAATCCCTTTTCCCAATATGGAACTAGGGATCCCCATACCAGTGGTGGAGGAAACCCAGCAAAAAGCAACAGTGGGCATGGATATCGATATGTCGGAAGTGGGACAGGGCCAACAAACCAAGGATGCAGGAAATCCTTCGTGCCCTGAAAACCCTAAAGAAGCCCTGAGGGTTAATGGGACAGTCCTGAATCAGACAGAAGCGATCGCGTCAGAAATGTCACACAAAACAACATCGGATCCGCAACAGGAGGGCATAGTAGAAGATGTCATCGGTCACACAAAGGCATATACAGAGGAAAGAGAAATGGAGGATGGAACCTCGATTCAGCCACCATAACAGAAGGGAAAATATCCAATAGCAATATCACCGCGTAGGAAAGCTGCAACAACCATAGTCTTACCGCGCATTTCGGAAGGGGTGCATATCATGACTAACCTGTTGGGCTGCGTGGAAAAAATATGGTACTCAGATCATGATGTAACCGACATGGACAAGTTTCTATAGTTTGCAAAGAAAGTTTACTGGGATACCGTGGGTATAGGACCCTTCAGTGAACCAATTGTCCAACCAAAATAGTGGGCAACCGGACTGGCCAACACCGAGATTCTAAGCCTGTTGGAGATCCTGCACTTTGGAAGGGGCCATGACGTAAACAATTGCGTCAAGCAACTAATGGCAGTTACCCATGGAGGATACCTATGGGTGGAAGAGCATGTCTCGATAGATGTAGAGCTCATTGTGTATATTACAGGGCTGTCATATCGGGGGGATATCCCCGTGTAATTCCTTGATGACAAGACAAAGGAGAAGGCGTTGGCCGAGGAAATGAAGAAGACGTATGGAAAAGAAAGAGGGTCGCACGGAATCATCATTAAGTGCATCAATGACGCAACAACCAGGATGGCCACAAAAATCATGGTGGACAAGTTCCTCAGGAAGTGCCGCAAGGAGGAAGTCCATGTTGGGGTCGTTGTAGCTGCAACACAATGTGCAGAGGGAACCATACTAATATAGGCCCCGTATTTGTTAAATCTTTTCCTCTCAGACTGCAAGGATGCGCAAGACCTGGGGACAGATTTCCACTACTCTTGGCTACTCATCCTGATCACCTTGGTCAGATGGAGGGAGCCTAAATATACATACTTTTGTGAGTGATCCACTCAGTGTCATGCAATGTGATACCTATCATTGGGGAGCACTTCAGACCCCCCCCAAAAAAGTGAAAATCCAGGCATGTTCGTAGGGTATTACAACGAGTTGCAGGAAAGAATTACCAACACTTGGGAGGGTTACGCCAGAAGTGGTCACGCAATATCAGGGCATAGACAACTTTAAAGAAACCAGGAATGCAGTATGGATCCAAGCACGAAAGGATACTGAGAAAGAATGGCTACAACTGCAGTACTGTGTCAAGGAAGTGGATGCAGAGATGGCCATCAAGGATTGGAAAGATGACTGGAGAGTTCCAATTCTGAATCAAGAGATGTCCACGAATAAAGAGGTTGATGCAGGGAAAGAACAAATGCCTGTAGGAGACAAAACAGTGCCCTAGAATCCAAATCCATGTCAGAAGCCGGTGCACCAGAAGAAATGTGGTGCGTCTAAGAAAGGTACCTAGGCGGGGAAGAAGAACAACACCTAGATGCCATAGGAACAGAAAAAAGAGACTGAGATAGAACAGGGGACATTATCAAGTGCTACTCAACAAGATCAAGGTAGAAACAAGAGGTCGGTCATACACACTGGGGGTGTGCACAAGAAAGCTAAGGCACACAAAATGCCACTGAAATATACAATCACTAAGGACGATGCAGACCTTGTGCCCAAAATGGTCCAGGACCGAACAATGAAGGATTTTGAAGAATCCCAGCACCAAAGGGACAGGATCCAGGAAGATATGGTAGACATGAGGTAGCTCCTGGAGCATATCAGAGAAACACAGAGGGCGAGCAGAGGAATAGAGTCAGTCCCCGCAACATCACAAATAGGAGCCAAGGTTGTACCGAGCGAGTAGGATATGATCCAGGTGATAGAAAAATCGAGCTCGACTTTTCAGGTTACACCCACCATGTTGCGCATGGATTAAATTGTGGGCCAGACACCCTTGAAAGATCTGGCACAAATACAGTTGGTAATGAGGCGGATACCAACCAAGGAGTTATATAAACTGTAAGTCAGCGTCACACAAGAGGTACAATCATGCACATGCACAGACACAACAAAGATGCAACAGAGAAGAGTTGGATTTGGTGCTCGAGCAGGTCAAGCTCAAGACCAAGGACGAGAAAGATCGCATGGATAGGCTTGAGAAGGGATTGGTTGTAGCCTATGACAAAATTCCAAAGAGTGCGCAAACAACAGAGCCCATGACAATGTAGAGAATTGATTAGATTGTGCAAACAATCGACCAATACAGGCAGGAGATCGAGAACATCCGGGAACAACTCATCCCTACCACTCCCTCGGAGGTGAAGAAGCAGAGGAAGCAACAAGCAGCAAGGAAGAT
>JASDQU010505537.1:7144-28236 GCA_032191745.1 Picea mariana | reverse complement strand
CTCAAGGATCTTATTAAAGGCTTCCACTATCCCATTTTCTTGAGGATGATATGGTGTACTCTTTTGATGATAAACTTCAAACTCCCCAGTCATTGCCTTAATAGTGTTGTTAATGAAATGAGTTCCTTGGTCACTCATCAGAATCCTTAGACATCCAAATCTAGTGATCACTTTCTCAAACAAGAAGTGTGTTGTTGTCTCTGTGATGCAATATTTTACTGGTGCTACTTCTACCCATCTTGTTAAGTACTCCATCGCATTAATAGTATACCTCGCTCCTAACCTTTTTGTTGGTGGGTTAATTGGTCCCACAAAATCATTGCCCACTTGTTGAATACCTGCAATGTTACTTGTGGTCTCAGGGGCATCTCATCCCATCTATTAAGTTTACCAACCCTCTAACATACATCACATCTCTAGCAGTAGTCCTTTGAGTCTTCATGGACATTCGACCACCATAGTCCTGCGCGCAATATCTTCTGCATGGTAGCTTTGCCTGCATAGTGTCCTCCTACTATTCCCTAATGGGCTTCTACTAAAATCCTAGGTCTTTCATGTTCTAGTACACATCTTCTCAAGATGTTGTCTGCACCCATCTTGTATAAGTGTCCTGCAATCAATTGATAGTCTACAACTTGTTGATGGGTCCTAAGTCCCTTGATTCAACACCAGGAACCAAACCCACCACCAAGGTCCAATTACACTCTGCAATGTTTAATAGTGGAATGGTTCTCCAAATCTTGTGATCTGACCAATTTATCAATGGGCTTTATGTTTTCTTGTGAAGGCTCTTCCTTCAGTTCAAACTATCTCTTTTTGTATTTTCTCTTGGGTGGGACCGATATGAGATGTAATCTGGTATAAACGAACTTAGAAACAAAATAGAATTAATACTAACTACTAGGGAAGAGGATAAACTTGGGATAACCTATTGCTCAAGCATGCAGACGACAATTTTATACCATAGGCCTAGTACTAATACATTAACCATGTGAGCATCCAATTACTGTCTAAGAAACTAATTACCAGAAAGAAAACACATATGCGATAAGACAATGGCAAGAAAAATAATTCACCTACTTAATCATCCATCACATAATAACACCACGATTCATATTCATCATTAAATTAAAGAACAACAAAATATTTCACCAGATAACTTGAAAATAAATTAAATAGCTCTTACTCATTACAACATCATTCATGAAATGAGATAGGAAATAGTTCTTCTCCACGTCCAATCCCATGCATTTGATGAAAATAACTTGTCTTTGGCCCAAAAGGACTTCTCAATTCAAAGACAGCTTCAAAATAATTATTAACAACCATAAATAAAGAGTTCTTACAACAATCATCGACCTTTAACTAATTGGTCAATGTTCTTATTTATAACATAAAATTCAACTGAAAATAACGGCTAAGTGTAGTTTAAACAAAACAAAATTCACCACGTGGCGTCCTCTTCTAACAATTTTTTTAACAATCAACTCAAGATATCCCTTCGAAAGGGTGAATCTTCTCATACTCCGACCAACTAATAAAAAACTCATCGCAATTTTGGGCCCATGGAAATCTATGCTGCTCCATCGAAGCCCCATAAATTCCTCTGACCTCCACCTCATGCGTTCGGTACTTCACTAGACTGGTGTTTAATTGTTATAGCACAGTCCGAGCTCTAATCGGATGTTCCATAAATCTTTGCACTTGTCCTGGCGTTGTGTCGGTCACCTTTGCCAGCTCTTCGACCCATAATAAATCTTGCTTGGTATATGATTCGACTATGTCACACAAGTGGACGAAGTCATTGGGGGTGCCAAACTCTAGGAGTCCAATATCCTTCATCCCTGGTTGATCTTCGAATTTAGTTTCTCTCAGATTTCTTGGTGAGGTTACGAATCCAATTTTTCTCGATAGTCAGAGGGATCTCTCCTGCCAATCAAAATTAAAATCATTTAGAAATTTCTTATAGAACAATACTCGACAAAATATATGAAAAAATGTAAGCGGGAATAAAATAGATTGATGCATACCTGTAACGTTCGCTAAGCCTGGTTGTTTGATACTTACGTGTTCTCTACAACCTTTCGTATTACCTGCACCATTACTGTTAGCGCCACCATTTTCTTCAGTTAGGGTGGGTTATATCCGCATACCACATCATGCTAGATCAGGTATGAAAAACATGAGAGTCAAAGTCACGCCAATGGTCGGTTGGCCCTTGGGGTCGAGAAAGGATGTAAGAGCCGAACATGTGCAAAAAGTACGATTAATTTCCAAAAATATCGCATAGTGTCATAAGGGGAGTCGTTAAATGCTTCAGGTCAAGACAGGTTGGTCAAACATAAGTCACATTAGCAAGTGCATCAACCATCATTATCTCATTATGGAGGCTGGGGAAATTGAGAGGAATCGAGATAATCGTACCACACATCCTCCGCAATTTCTATCGGTTGCATCTCACATGCCTCGGATCATACCGTCACGCGGATGTGACACAGTAATTCTTTAAAACATATTGTCGCAAGGTATTGAGTGTCCCCTAGCATGTTTTAGCTCACTGCCCCGCTCCGTTATAAATTCTAGATGTTCTGTAAGTGTTCTACTCACCAGACGAGCTTGTGCGCCATTGGTAATTCGTCTCGTGAGCTCACTTCAACCAAATTCTTTGCTTTGGGACTTTGTCAAGTCATCTACGCATAAGGTGGATACGCTCTCACACCATGGGAACTCCTCAAAACATAAGACGAGGCCTGCAAGGCAGCCAAAGTGCTAGGCTTGAGCCACAAAATGCACGAGACTCATTCTTATTTGCAGCGGGTGTTCCCGAGGCTTCAAAGGGATATTCCTACCTTCGCGCGGAGACGATGGTATCACCCCATGCAGACGCTAAAGTGGAAGAAGTTACGTCGGAAGGACACAAGTTGGAAGTCATGCTTCCTCAGCAGTAGATACTACAGAGGAGAGGAAGGCTCAGGAAGAATAAAGAAGTGTGAAGGGAAAGCCAAATCCCAATTGAGTCACGCACGTGATCAGCTGCTGAGGAATTCCTGATGCGCACTATCTGGCTAGAGTCGGTCGAAACCATAAGTCAAGGAAGCGAGAGCCGAATGAGAAGGAAAAAAGCCTCGAGTTCTAATGTTCGAGCACCTAGTCAGCAGCTAGAGTAGGCACAACTCGCCATAGCTAAACTCTACCAGAAAAATAGATAAATACGATGATAGTTGGTGGAAAAGACCCTTGAGGCATCAGCACCACAAGGTCTTGAAGGGAATGTAATTTGGATCAAGAGGCAACTTCAGGAGGCATAGGATACAATCGTGCAGTTGCATGAGGCACAAAGAGTGTCAGAGGAATGAAAGATGAAAACACCTCCAGGAGTGTGAAGTAGCTGGGAAGAAAGTCCGCGCGTAGAAGAGGCATGATCGATGAACTCTTTTTTGCATTCTTAGACACGACACAGAACCTTGATATTTTTTCCTTTTGTAAGGAGAATTTCATTTTCTTAATGTAACTGGGTTGGTTTGCCAAAAGGTGTAGACAGTGTCTACTATATGTAACCTGAGCTTGATGACAATCTAATATATATAAAGTCTCAAAATTTTGATGAATGGGCTCTGGTTATAGCGATTGAATGCATCCTTTCCTCTCTTGGCATGTGTATACTATGTTCTTTGTCTACATTTTCTTCTAAGTTAGCCCCGATTTTACACTTAGTGTTGCTCCAGTTTGCTTTGTTTTTTTATTAATATCCTTCTACAAAAAACCTTCGACGCTGATTGATTTCATCGTACAGTATCGATGTGGCACCACTAACTCAAGATACAGGGTAATAATGACTGGGAACTTAGCTTACAGGTAATGGTCGGACTCAGGAATTTTCTCAAGTTGAGCACTTTAAGCTAAACTTGGGACTGTCGATGACGAAAAGGTATCAAAGGTTGGATTTCGGCAATAAACCTATCATGTGTCCTCCTTATAAGTTAACGCCCCCAAAAAATCCCTAATATCGAAAACATTTCGGAAGTTGGTGATCGGTGATATCACTTCACCCTTCATGAGCGCTTACTCTCTTAGTCTTTCGTCAATGCCAAAGGGATTGATCATTGACGATATCCTTGGTGATGCCTGTCGCAAAAGAAGGTTTCCATCTGCCGATGCCGACAAAGATAGGTACTCAGAGACCTTGGTTCTCTCAAGTGATTTTCCCTTATCTTCAATTATTTCTAATGCCGAATTTTTTAGCGCATTGGGGAATAGTTTCGGTTGTTAATTCTCTAATTAAATATTAGTCTTTTAAGTTATGGCGATTTCCACATGCTCAAGAAATTTTTTTAAAGACTAATATGAGATTGGAAATGGTAAGCAAATGCAACATTTTACATTGTAATGAAGACGAATCAAGCAGTGCAAAAGATCAAGTGGTACCCAAAAAGTAAAATTTGACATAGGATTTTTAGGGTGTGTTGAGTGCTCAACAAATGGTGATTCACTAGGTGAAAGTAGAATCTATGTTCTTCCTTCATGCTCGGCTGATACGAAAGCTGGTGGAGAACTTAACTAGTTTTTAAATTAGAGCCTATTTTACCTTTGCAATTTGAAATTCTCCGGTTAATGCTTCTGGGTCTTCCTATGGGGTTTTTAACCTTTATTCCTCCTTCATTTCCTATAACCCTAACTGATGGCCCTTTTAAAAAAAATTCTAGTAAAGCATTCACTAGCATGGAGCCTTTAGTTACCTCTACTCACTTGCTTTAGTGTTGCTCCGCTGCTAGCGAGCATCCATAGCCCTGGCGGAGTCACCCCGACATCATAGACCTTGCTCCACTATCAGCGAGCATCCATAGCCCCGATGGAGATATCTGCATACCCTCTCCTACTGTTCACTCTTTTGATAATATCAACTTTATTCCGGCATGATGCCTTGAGCGAATGGGAGAGGATGATGTCTGTTTATTTCACAAAGTGAGATGGTCAAGGTGAATCCTTTGCTATCTTTGTGTTCGAGGTTCATGTATTCCTTTCCATCTTTCCTTCTTTTCCTTAAGGTCTTACCAGGACACTAAGCAGACACCTCTGACATTTCTCCAAAGTTGTTCATTTGCACGGGTTAGATAGAGGACCCCTCAAAGCAACCACAAGTTCCTTGGTGCTTCTTGTGTTGTATGTGAGCAATGAGTTCGGAACATAGTTAGCTATGTCACATGATTTGAGTTCAACCATTGTCCTTCTAAACACAACTTTCAAAAGCGCAGAAATCCAGAAAGCAAAAGAAAACAACAAAAAATGCATTTCGCAATCATGAAAACACTCATACAAAACAAAGTTTTTTTTGTTGTTGTTGTTGTTCAGTATTTATTATTGGAAATATTGTTTGAGGGCTTATCCATTTACTAGGAGGGTGACAGGTTCCCCCTTCAAATTCTGTAACCGATAAGTGCCTGCCCCAATCTTCTCAGCCACCTGGAAAGGTCCAAGCCACAGATTTTGAAACTTAGAATGCTTCCCTTTTGGCTCATTTGCTCTGTCCCATTTTAGGACTAAGTCTCCTACTTCAAAATGTTTCTCTTTAGCCTTATGCTTATCAAACCATCTTTTCACTATCTATTGGTGAGCTATAAATTTTGACTTAACATTTTCTCTCTCCTCTTCTAGCATGAGCAGAGTATCAATTCTTTGTTGTATGACCGATGAGGGTTGCCCACTGGAATCTAGGGCTAGTTGAAGAGATGGAAGATAAAGCCCATTTGGGAGAATGGCTTCCTTCCCGTAAACTAGAAAGTACGGGAAATTTCCTATAGATTCCTTGGGTGTGACCCTATCGGCCTGCAGAGAGTTATGGAGTAGATTATGCCAATTACTTTGGTTATCTGCAATAGACTTTTTTGATATTCTCACTAGGTTCTTATTGGTCGATTCTTCCACCCTGTTTCCCTATGGATAATAATTTTCAGAGTACCTAATTATGATTCCTTTGTCTAGAGAAAACTATGTCAATAGAGTGGAAGAAAAATAAGTTGCATTATAAAAAATTAGAACAGAAGGGACACCAAACCTTGTGATCAACTGTTGCTCTATGAATTGGATCACCACCTTCTCGTTTACATGAGTTAGAGGGATGTCCACCACCCACTTCGTGAAATAATTGGTGGCAATAAGTATATACTTGTGTTGTTTCAAGGAAATGGGTGAAATTTCTCCTATGATATCCAACCCCCATTGCTCAGAAGGCCTAGAGACAGTCACTGGTTTGAGTGGGACTGCTGCTCTCTTCTCCCTCCCAGCACTTATTTGACAAGTTTTACATTTCCTAGCGTAGGTGTGAGCGTATTTGAATAAGGTGGGCCAATAATAGCCAACTCTCAGTATCTTATGGGTGGTGGTGTTTCTTGTGAAATGTCCACCGGCAAGGCCATCATGAAGCTCCTTCAGAACTTGTTTGTGTCTTCACATTCGAGGCATCTTAAAATAACCCCATCATAATTAATCCAAAAGAGTATCGAATTTATGAGGCGATATTGTGAAAACTTTAACCTAAGAGCTCTCCTTTCCCTAGGGTTGATATTTTCTAAACAAGTCCCATGGTGTAGGAAATAATTTAAATTCTCATACCAAGACTCTGGCCCTGGGGAAATGTATGAAGCTTCACCACACCATAATGCCATTTCATTCTCCCATACAGAATCTTCATTTACTTGGTCCTAGGCTTCAATTGCGAGTTTTCACAACCCTTTCCCTTTAACTAGTTTGGCAAGTTTTATATATAGATCAAATTTTTGGACCATAGTCATTTAGTTCCCTCTTCTTTCCCCCATCTCTTGCTGAGTAAACAAGGATCAGACCGTAGGGTGAGGCACAATCACTTTGGTATGGTTCTTGAGGATGTAAGACCTGAAGTGCTTTACTGCCTTATATATTGCATAGGCCTGTTTATCAACTGCAGGATAATTAAGCTCGGCTCCCTGGAGATTAGTGCTCATGAATGAAACCAGAGCCTCATTGTTGTCATCATCCTTCTAAGTCAATACTGCAGCTAATGACTGGTCGGAGGCGAAAGTATAGAGGAAGAAATCCCTATTGAAATCGGGGATTCGTAACACGAGGGCCTGGGATATAGTAATTTTAATATTGCTGAAAGCATCCTTTCGTTCATCATCCCACTTAAATTCGACATCTTTGCGAATCATCTTTTGTAAGGGTTTGATAGTTTCCACGAAATCGGGAGTGAATTTCCTCATGAAATTGATTTGCCCTAAAAAAAAATGCATATCTTTCTTGTTGTGAGGCAACAAGAGTTGAGCTATGGCCTTAATCCTTTATGGGTCTATGTGAATGTCTGTGTAAGATATAATGTGGCCTAGAAGCTTACCTTCCTCGACATCGAAAATAGTTTTCTTGGGATTTAAGGATATATCGTATTTCCTACACCTTTTGAAAATCTAAGTTAAGTGTTAGATGTGCTCTTCTCTATTCTTTGAATACACAGTTATGTTGTCCAGATACACTACCACACACTTGTTGATTAGTCCCCAAAATGCTACGTCCATTTCCCTTTGGAAGGTTGCCCCTATGTTGATTAACCCAAAGGGCATGCATTTATAAGCGAAGGTTCCCCACTTGGTTCGAGAGGTAGTTTTCAAACGATCTTCCTTTGAAACTAGGACTTGGTTGTAACCTGAGAAACCGTACAGTAGAGAGAAGATCTCCGAACCAGACACTGTTTGCAAGAGTTTCTCCATTGGTGGGACTGGGTCAGGGGTGATTTTAAGGATGGAAATTTATTTTAAAATGTAGAAACCTTGACGAATATTACTAATCCTTCATATGCCAACTATAAATGTTTGGCGATATTTTTGTAAAAATACTCAAATTTCTAAAGATTTTATATAGTTTTTATAAATTTTTGGCGATTTTTAAGGTAAAATAATTTTATCTTATAGAATTTGGGCGAATCATTTTTAAAATAGCGAATCTCGTTTTTTGAAAAACCATGGAAAATTAGCCCATGAGCGAAATTTAGCCCCTAAAATCATCCATGGACTGGTTAATTGTCTTTTTCTGAAGCTCTGTTGAGGTTCCTAAAATCAACGCATAAGTGGATTTCTCTAGACTTTTTTCTCACAGGAACCAAATTTGCTACCCACGTGGAATGCCTAACCTAGAAGACGATCTTGGCATCTAAAATTTTCTTTAATTCTTGATACATGAGAGGTTCCAGGGATGGGTGATATTTTCGGAGCTTCTGTTGGAAAGGTTTCACCTCAGGTTTTAACGGTATAGTGTGTTGAATGATACGAGTGTCATAAGTTTTCAGATCTCGGTAGGACCATGCAAAGACATATTGATATTGTCTAAATAGTTTGAGATAATCCTTTCTTTCCTCTTTAGATATAGTCTTGTCAAGATTCACATTCTTTAGGTTTTTCGAGGTTTCGAGATTTATAGTTTCATGCAGGGGGCAAGAGATACCAATCTTTCCATTTTGAGGCCCCCTAAACCATTCTTTCAGGTCAAACAGATTTTCCAAATTAGCTATCCATTTTGGGATGGTGTGAGATTTCAATTTGTCAATAGGTTGACCTAATTGAGGATCAGTTTCTGTTGATTGCTCCTGGAATACTTCGTCTTCAATGGCCAAAACTTTGAAATTGTCTTGGTCAGTCAGGAAGTTTATGATCTGTTCATCTCCTTCAAAGACTTTCCAATTAGAAATGTTGTTAGGCACCGATGGTTTGTAGAGTAGTTCCAAAGTGAATTGAGAGGCTTCATAATCTTCTAGAGGTGATAGCCTTGAAGCAGCTGTGGCCAGGGAATCAACAAGGATATTCTTTTCTCTGGGGATCGAGGTGATATTGAAAGATTCAAAATGCTCTATTAACCTATGTACTTCCTGCTAATAATTCTTTATGTGCATGGAATCGCAATGTATAGTATTCCTTAATTGTCTAACAATAATCTTCGAGTCTCCGAAAAACTTCAATTCTTTGATGTTTAAGTCTATGGATTATTGAACCCTTGTACTAGAGCTTCATACTCGACGGTGTTATTGGTACATTCAAATTCTAGTCTACAGGACAGGAAATGACGTTTACCTTTTGGATCAATGAGGATGCACCCTGCGCCTGATCCTTCCTGCGATTTAGATCCATCAAAGTATATGGTCCAAATTTTTGAATGACAATCGCCCTTTTCCTCTTTCTTATTAATTTCTTGCTCCCCTATATTTTGTTCCGTAATATCTAGCGCAAGATCTTGACAAAAGAGGTTGTCTTCCGTCGGTATCGACGAATTCTCTTGAAAAACCATTTCAGAGTTTTGAGTGAGAGGAACATTGGATAAGAGAGGGGAAAAGTTCCCGAAGTGGGAATCGCAGGAATAATTGCCCAACACTGGGAAATATATGGATGAGGGTTCGTTCAGGGTTTCTAGATCAGTGACAATATGTTTCAGTTACATCTCCCTATCGATTTTGATCATATTCTTGTATCCTTTCAGTGGTAGCCAAAGGTGCGCCCAGTCTATACTAAAGTACCTGTTTAAATTCTTAGACCAATATCAACTTAGTAATAACCCATAGGCCTCTGGGATGTCTACTACAATGATGTCAATCACTTGCACAAACATAGGATGTGTCGCTATACTAATCATTACATATCTGAGTTCCCCCATGACTTTGACCTGGGTTCTGTCTAGTTGTATCACATGTTTATCACTCTTGAGAAGAACAGAATTTAATTTTTTGCAAATAGACAAGGGCATAACATTGTAAGATGCTCCCAAATCTACCGAACAATTGTGTAGGTTCCCGTTGAAGACTTCAAACGTTAAGAGAAACGGTGGGACAAAAGGTTTTCCCTTCTTATCTTCTGAGCAGGTATTCACAGTCGGTTTATTTACTAGATCTGTGGAAATTAGATTTCTTTGCTACTCATTTCTTGTCGTAGGGTTTTCTACTAATTTCAATGCTTGTAGCAGGAAATATTTTTGCTGAGGGATTTTGCATACATCCATAACCGATATATTATCCTTCAACTTCTTTAGATCTTCAACTACGTTGTACTCCAGTTTGGGAGAGTCTCGCGTATGGATGCTAATAGGGTTCTTATGGGGAGAAAAAGGTGCTTTTGAGTGATTGGGAGTTGACCTTTCCCCTGATGTTTGAGTGGTAGTAGGATCCTTTGAGACAGGAGGACCTTTACTTCTAGTTTGCACAACTGAGATCTCTGCAGGTGGTTCTTGAACTTGAAATATGTCGTCGAAAGGCATAATTAGGTCAAGATCCCATATCACCGTGGTTGTACCTTCTGGTGGGTCAATCTCTTCCTGGTCAAAAACATTCATAACCGAACTACTTGGTTGTTCGGTTAGGGAAAACTCAACTAAAAACTGGTTGGCCATCAAACTCATGGCATGCACCCATTGAGGGAAATATCTTTCAGAGTGTTTTTTCTAGTGATAAGTATAGAAGGAATCAAATGAGACATTCCCTTGATCGATATTCAAGTTAGCTGGTGGAGGTTCAATGGCTTTGAACGACAGGTTACTTTTAAAGAAAGTATTATAGGGCCTTTGGAATTGGTTTCCTTCCCCTGCATTTCTCTTCATGTCTATGATCTCGTTCAATAATTTCTTAACCATGCGTTGTATATCTTCTATGTCTCCATTACCCTTGTTGGGAATATGTTCTTCTTGTTTCTCTGGTGGTCTATTCAGAAGGAGTCCACTCCTGGGAGGAGGTTGAACTTCTTTCTTAACTAAAGAGACCTGGCCTTCTTTACACCCTTTCATCTGGAATTCTATTGTTTTAACTTCTTCAAAATTCTGAACTAAGGTTCGTTTGGCATCCCTCTTCACAAACATGGAAATAGAAGTTGGGAGCACATTAGCGTATGCTTCGATTTGCAACTCCTGAGTTGTTTTGGCTTTGGGCTAGAATTTGTTTAAGATGGTCATGAATATTTGATTGAAATCTTTAACCTTCTCTTTCGAACTCATGGTGGCGGCGAATAACTTAGCCATCAAAGCTCCCATAGTAGTCTCTTCTGCAAATTTATCTAGAAAATATTTTTGAAACTTTGTCCAGCTAGTTATGGATCCTATAGGTAAGTTAAAATACCATGTGGAGGCTAAGTTATGAAAATTGTAGGGGAACAACTTGCAAACTACATCTTCATGTTGGGCATTCATAAGCTTGATCGCCAGTATAAATTTCTTGATATGATCTTCAGGAAATCCTGAGGTTTCGGGATTGAACTTAGGAAGCAACTTCTCTGGATGTCGGGGAAGGTTATGGACTAGTCTCGGGAGGGCCAAACCGTCTCTAGCCAACCAGGGTTGATTTTTCAAAGGTGGGTTCCCCCTTTCTTCATTATGGTCATTTTTTCCTTCCATATCTTCAGACTCTGAGTTAAACTCCTCCTCTTTTGAAAACTCGTCTGGTTCAGAGACGTCATTGGCTGGCATTTCGAGTATCAGATCAAGAGGATATTGGATTTCAGTGATTGTGAAATCTATTAAGTCTTCTACCGAGTGCATGAAAACCTCATCGAGAGTACTAACCACTAGTCTTCTTTGTTGTTTTCTTCGAGGGAGTATCGAAGCTAAGGAAAACGCATCGATCTGTCAGGCATATGCTCTTGTGATTCTTCTGAATTGATTTAATTCCTTGTGAGGAAGAGCATAAGATATTTCAGGGTGAAAAGATTCTTCCTCAGATTGGGGTGAGTTACTCGCTTCAGGAGTACTCAGTGTGTGTGGGTTGTCTTGGGAATGACTAGCCATGCATGTGGGCTATTTTGAATCTATAGGTTGTTTGAAATACTATGTAAAATATATATCTGACCATTCATTTAGGCCCTCCTTCTAGCGCCAATTATGTTGATGGGTCCTAAGTCCCTTGATTTAAAAACATGAACCAAACCCGCCATAGAGGCCCAATTAGACTCTGCAATGTTTAATAGTGGAATTTTTCTCCAGATCTTGCGATCCAGCCAATTTATCGATTCGCTTTATGTTTTCTTGTGAAGGCTCTTCCTTCAGTTTAGATTATCTATTTTGTATTTTCTCTTGGGTGGGACCGATATGAGATGTAAGCCGGTATAAACCAACTCAGCAACAAAATAGAATTAAGCTTAACTACTGCAGAAGAGGCTGAACTTGGGATAACCCGTACCTCAAGCATGCAGACGACAATTTTATACCACAGGCCTAGTACTAATACATTAACCATGTGAGAATCCAATTACTGTCTGAGAAACTAATTACCAGAAATAAAACACATATGCGATAAGATAATGGCAAGAAAAATAATTCACCTACTTAATCATCCATCACATAATAACACCACGACTCATCTTCATCATTAAAGTAAATAACAAAAAAATAATGCACCAGATAACTTGACAATAGATTAAATAACTCTTACTCATTACAACATCATTCATGAAACGAGATAGGAAATAGTTATTCTCCATGTCCAATCACATGCATTTGATGAAAATAACTTGTCTTTGGCCCAGAAGGACTTCTCAATTCAAAGACAGCTTCAAAATAATTCTTAACAACCCTAAAGAAAGAGTTCTTGCAACAACCATCGACCTTTAACTAATTGGTCGATGTTCTTATTTATAACATAAAATTCAACTGAAAATAATGACTAAGTGTAGTTTAAACAAAACAAAATTCACCACGTGGAATCCTCTTCTAACAGTTTCTTCAACAATCAACTCAAGATATCCCTTCGAAAGGGTGAATTTTCTCATACTCCGACCAACTAATAAACAATTCATCGCAAGTTTGGGCCCATGGAAATCTGTGTTGCTCCGTTGGAGCTGTGTAAATTCCTCTGACCTCCACCGCATGTGCTTCGTACTTCAATAGACTGGTGTTTAACTGATGTAGCACAGTCCGAGCTTTAATTGTATGTTCCATAAATCTTTGCACTTGTCCTGTTGTTGTGTCAGTCACCTTCGCTAGCTCTTCAGCCTATAATAAATATCGATTGGTTTGCAATTCGACTATGTCACAAAAGTCGACAAAGTCCTCGGGGGTCCCGAACTCTGGGAGTCTGAAATCCTTCATCGCCTGTTGATCTTCAGATTCAGTTTCTCTCGGATTTCTTGGTGAGGTTACAAATCCGATTTTTCTCGATAGTTGGAGGGATCTCTCCTGCCAATCAGAATTAAAATCATTTAGAAATTTCTTACAGAACAATACTCGGCAAAATATATGAAAAAACGTAAGTGAGAATAAAAAAGACTGATGCATACTTGTAACATTCTCTAAGACTGGTTGTTTGATACTTACATATTCTTTGCAACCTTTCGAATTACCTACACCTTTCTTGTTAGTGCCATCATTTTCTTTAGTTAGGGTGGGTTATATCTGCACACCATAGCATGCTAGATTAGGTACAAAAAACATGAAAGTGAAAGTCACGCCAGTGGTCGATTGTCCCTTGGGGTCGAGAAAGGATGGCATAGCCGAACATGTGCCAAAAGTATGAGCAAGTTCCAAAAATATCGGATACTGTCATAAGGGGAGTTGTTAAATGCTTCAAGTCGAGGTAGGTTTCTTAAATAGAAGTCGCATCAGCAAGTGCATCAACCATCATTACCTCATTATGGAGGCTGGGGAAATTGAGAGGAATCGAGATAATCGCACCACACATCCTCCACAATTCCTATCGAATGCATCTCACATGCCTTGGATCATACCGTTGCACAGATGTGACACAATAATTCTTTAAAACATCCCATCAAAAGGTATTCAGTGTCCCCTGACACATTTTGGCTCGTTGCCCAGCTCTGTTATAAATTCTAGATGTTCTGTAAGTGTTCTACTCACCAGCCGAGCTTGTGCGCCATTGGTAACCCGTCCCGTGAGCTCACTTCAGCCAAATTCTTTGCTTTGGGCCTCTGTCAAGTCATCTGCACATAAGGTGTATACGTTGTCGCACCATGGGAACTCCTCAAAACACAAGACGAGGCTTGTGAGGCAGCCAAAGTGTTAGGCCTGAGCCACAAAATGTCTGGGACTCATTCTTATTTGTAGTGGGTTTTCCCGAAGCTTCGAAGGGAGATTCCTACCTTCGTGCGGAGACGATGGTATTTCCCCATAGGGACGCTGGAGTGGAAGAAGTTACATCGGAAGGACACAAGTTGGAAGTCACACTTCCTCAACAACAGATACCGCGGAGGAGAGGAAGGCCTAGGAAGAATAAAGAAGTGGGAGGGGAAAGCCAAATCCTGATTGAGTCGCACGCACGATCATCCACTGAGGAATTCCTGATGCGCGCTATCCAGCTAGAGCCAGTCGAAACCATAAGTCGAGGAAGTGGGAACCGAATGAGAAGGAAAAAAGCCTTGGGTTCTAACGTTCGAGCACCTAGTCAGCAGGTAGAGCAGGAACAACTCGCCATAGCTGAACTCTACTAGGAAAATAGAGAACTACAAAGGTAGTTGGCGAAAAAGACCCTTGAGGCGTCAGTACCACAAGGTTGTGAAGGGAATGAAACGTGGCTCAAGAGGAAACTTCAGGTGGCACAGGATACGATTGTGCAATTGCATGAGGCGCAAAGAGTTTCATAAGAACAAAAGATGAAAACACCTCTAGGAGTGCAAAGAAGCCGGGAAGAAAGTCCGCGCACAAAAGAGGCATGATCGGTGAAGTCTTTTTTCAATTCTCAGACGCGATGCAAAACTTTGATAATTTTTCCTTCTGTAAGGATAATTTTGTTTTCTTAATGTAATCGGGTTGGTTGGCCAAAAGGTGTAGACAATGTCTACTATATGTAACCTGAGATTGACGACAATCTAATATATATAAAGTCTCTAAATTTTGATGAATGGGCTCTAGTTATAGCGATTGAGTGCATCCTTTCCTCTCTTGGCATGTGTATACTATGTTCTTTGTCTACATTTTCTTGTAAGTTATCACTGATTTTACACTTAGTGTTGCTCCAGTTTGCTTTGTTTTTTTATTAATATCCTTCTACAATAAACCTCTGACGCTGATTGATTTCATTGTACAGTATCAATGTGGCACCACTGACTCGGGATACTGGGTACCAATGACCGGGAACTTAGCTTATGGGTAATGGTCGGGCTCGGGACTTTTCTCAAGTCGAGCGCTTTAAGATAAACTTGGGACTACCGATGCCTAAAAGGTATCAGAGGTTGGCTTTCGGCAATAAACCTATCGCGTGTCCTCCTTATAAGTTAACGCCCCCAAAAAATCCCCGATACCGAAAGCGTTTCGGAAGTCAAGGATCAGTGATATCACTTCATTATTCATGAGTGCTTACTCTCTTAGTCTTTCACCGATGTCGAAGGTATCGATCATCGATGATATTCTCGGTGATGCCTGTCGCGAAAGAAGGATTCCATATGTCGATGCCGACAGAGATCAGTACTCGATGACCTTGGTTCTCTCGAGTGATTTTCCCTTATCTTCAATTCTTTCTGATGTCGAATTTTTTAGCACGTCGGGGAAAATTTTCGACTGTTAATTCTCTGATTAAATATTAGTCTTTTAAGTTATGGCGATTTCCACATGCTCAAGAAATTTTTTTAAATACTAAAATGAGATTGGAAATGGTAAGAAAACACAACATTTTCCATAATGAAGACGAATCAAGAAGTGCAAAATATCAAGTGGTACCCAAAAAGTAAAATTTGACATAGGTTGTTACGGTGTGTTGAGTGCTCAACACAGCCCTGACTACTAGATTTGTCTTCTGCGCAATGTTGAATTCTTGTGGCACAGTCCCTGTACTCAAGTACTGAATGATGTCTAGGAAATATTCATCAGCTACTTGGACTGAAAAATAACAGTGCATCGAGAAAGTTGTCCTCTAGATTCATAGGTCCGTCTCCATTAGTGATCCTCGACAGGTGATCAGGTCTTGCATTCAACTTCTCTGGTTTGACTATCACTTCGAAGTCAAATTCTTGGAACAATAATAAGAATCTACAAATTCTCCCCCCCAACACTGGCTTGTTGATGAGGTATTTGAGAGCTAAATGGTCTATAAATATCTTGAAATGTTTCCCCAATAAGTAATGTCTGAACTTCTGAAGTGCATAGACCATAGCTAAGACTTATCTTTCTGTGGTATTGTAATTCTTCTCCGATTCTGACAATTTTCTGCTAGCGAATGTTATCAGATGGCCCAATTCTCCCGATCCTAGCTGCGCCAAAATAGCTCCAAGCACTATGGCCGATGCATATACATGCACATGGAATGTCTTTTCCCAATCTGGGAATACTAGTATTGGTGCGGTTACCATCTTCTCTTTTAGAGTGTACAATCCTCGCTGACAGTCCTCATTCCACTAAAACTTTCTCTCTTTTCTTAACAATTTCTCCATTCATGTAGTGATCTGTGCATATCCTTTTATAAATTTCCTGTAGTATCCTATGTGTCCCAATGTTGCTCTTAACTGACGTACTGATTTTGGTGGTGGTAGACTAACAATTATTGCAATATTGGTTGAATCTACTAGCAAGCCTTGTTTGCATACTATATGGCCCAATAATATCCCAAAGGGTGTTCTGAAGATGCACTTCTTGATGTTTAACAATATCTGACATTGCGTGCATCTTTATAACATCAACCTCAACACCCCTACATGGTATTTCAACAGACTATAGATTGTCCAATCATCCAGACATACCTCTAGAAACTGGTGGATGAATTCTTTGAATGCAGCTATGACTACTTTGCAAAATATTGTTGGTGCATTCTTCAGTCCAAACGACATGATTGTGTACTGGTAGGATCCCAATTTGGTGGAAAAATTGGTCTTGTATATGTCTTTTGGATCTATCTTGATCTGATGTTAGCCTGAGAATCCATCAGTGAATGAATAAGCTTCCTATCCTCCTACGTTCTCCAACACCTCATATGTGAAAGGAGTAGGGAATGGGTCATGTAGGCACACATCATTCAACTTCCTCAGGTTGACACATATCCTTATCCCTCCCTGTTTTTTCTCCCGAACTACCACAAGGCTTACCCATTCAGATTCGTCTACAGGTTCTATGATTCCGGCCTCCAACATCCTATCAATTTCGGCTTTGAATTTTTTCTTATATATAGGGTTTAGTCTATATGGTCTTTGTTTGATTGGTCGTGCCTCATATCTGAGAGGTATATTCATTTCACCTAGCTGTCCTTCTATGCCTTTCATTTCTTTGAACGTTGTTGGGAACATGTCATTGTACTTGTGCAATAACTCTGTTATGCTTTCCATTGTTTGCTCATCCCAGTAGTCTCCAATGCTGCCCATTTTGGGATTCTCCAGTGTCCCAGTGTTGACTTTCTTTACCTTGATCGACACAATAAATACTTTTGATTCCAAGGGTGGACATTCCTCTTCTCTTTCACCTTCAAATTCTGCAATCTTAATGTTTCGTGGGTCATCCTCATCTGGTGCTTCTTCCTGCACATGGTAACATGACAATAGTTCCTTTACTGTCTGTCGGTTATGTTGTTATTCTTCTGTCATGAGTTCGACTTCCGATTATTTAATGAATATCACCCCTCTAATGTTTTTAAGTGCTAAGTCTATGTTGGGTTTCTCATGCTCGAATGAGAAAGTGACTATAAAGTTCTGTTGTAATATTGTCCAGTTTGTAGTTCCTCTGCGTAATTCCTAGTCGGTATACCAATTTGTTGGGATCCCTTCTAATGTGTGAAAAAAATGATGAGGCCATTCCTCCAGTGGTGTCATACTCCATAATGTTCTTCACTTCTCGAAGTGTTATGTTGGTTCTCCCCCTCTGTCATATTTATGCAGTTGGTTACTTCCATGTTCTGCACCAAACTTGATGCGCAGTAACCGCTTACATTGGTACCAGTCCTTAACTGTTTCTTTTTGCACGCCCCACCATATTGTAGGTGTTGCCTTGAGTGTTGTATCCAAAGCTAAGATCCTATAATTTTCTAAAATTTCATCTTAGTATTATGTTAAGAATGCTTCTAAGTCATTCACCCCATGGAAGATGGGAGGTTCCCTTATCTCCATACCTACCCATCTTACTATGCAGTCTATTCTTGCACATCTTCTTGTGGAGACTTCATGTAACCTATGCTACCAATTCTCTAAGCCTGTATCTGAGTCTGACGCACATGAGGTGATGCTTCTCCAACTGAGTACCCCATCTCCAGTTGGGTTCACATAATCTTCTTCTCGCATGGTTTTTTTGTACAACTAGTTAATTTCTTCTAGGTCTAAGCAAGTGGGTTCTACAAACCTTTCCCCTTATGATGGGTCCAATGGCGCAATGACTCTGTATTATCCTGAATCGAATGTCATATTCCTTGTATTTAAGTTGATTATGGCATGATTTTCAAACTCCCAATCCATGCCAAGAAATGTCGGATAAGGTGTTGTGCCATTCACTATCTCTATTACTTCGAAATCGGGTTTAGTACACACTCCATCCATATCTATTGTCACTCCTTTTAATCTTCCAATTGGTAGAACTCTGTGTTGATTTGCTAGTTTCAGTTGAACAGGTGAATATCCTAATGTGGGTTCCCCCATACATTTCCATGTCTTCTTGGGTAACACATTTACTTTGGATCCTAAATCCAATATAATATCGCCCATGTTGAAATCTCCAATGTTAGCGTTCACTCTGAATTCTTTGTTTGTTCTCCTCCTTGTATGCAGATGATTAACTGTTTTCTTTTCTAGCTTTTCTTCTGCCTCTATGCTACATATTTCTAGTATATTTTGTAATACTTTAATAGAGGATGGATCATTTAGTAGTTTAACACAGGATTGCAAAAAACCCTTAATAGTACTTACTTTTCCCAAGGGTTGCGCTTCTTTGGTGTGGTCCAACGATCGAGGCATCTCGTATGTTGGTACTTCCTTATTATGTTGTGCAGTTGATGTCGATGCAATGTATGGCTTCAAGAATTCTTGTATGGCCTGCTTGAAGATCTCCTTTTTGTTCTGTGCATCAAACAATTTCTTTGGTTCGACATTCTTCTTTACCCATTGGTGTTGTGTTGGATCTTGTCTTATTGCATCATTTCCTATCTTATCTCCTTCCCATGCAACTATGTTGATGTTTGTTCCTTCATCCCTTTCTTCCGTTGAAATCCACTGAACATTCTGATTGTTCTTATTTCTCTTTTCCTAGATCTTTCCCAATAGTGTAGGACATTCTTTCGTGTCATGATCTGATGCGCAACAATACATACACATCGTAGGTGGAAGTGGACATTCTCTTGCATAGTTTCTTGGTTGTTGATAGTTGTGGCATACCACTGGTCCTCTGCCTCTTCCAAATCCTCCCCTTCCTCTTCCTCCACCTCTGTAGCCAGCTCGATCCCCTCGTGGTGCATTGTACTGAGGCGTCTAGTTATACTGCGTGGAATTATAGTGTGGTTGTGCGGTATTGTACTGTGTCTACTCCATGTTATATTGTTGATGCACATTGTTATACGTGGTTGGTACTTGGTTAAGATATGGTGCGGCTTTCCTAGTCATCATTTATGCATGCACCCTATAAGCATCTAATGTTCTTTCCCTCATGAGGTCCATGGTCCTGCAATCTTTTTCATCATGGCCTACTGACTTGCAAAAGTTGCAATATGAGTTCTTAGGTACTGTCTGGTACTTCTGCATCATTGGGTAGTGGTATGGATCATGCCCCTGTTTCTTACAGATATCACACCATATTCCTCCTGTTGGCAACGGGTTTCACATTCCTGTTGCCATGTACTGTGCGAATGTTGGAAATTCGTTCTTATGGTGTCATTTTGTCCTACATGTGGTACACCAAACGACTTCTCTTTTGTCCTTACCTTTGTTCTAGTTTAGTTGGAATGTTAAGTTCTTCAGATCCTCCTTTATCTCCTCTATGGCTGGATCTGTCTTCTGATATTGGTTCTCTTCCAGTTGTAGGGATGCTTGTAGAGCCTCTTCCTATGTCTGAAACTTTTGTTGTCGCAAAGGGTATTTCAAGTGTGGTAGTAGTGGATTGACAAACAGATGCCTATGCTGCATATCTGTCATGACGTACTTTATCTTTCCCTTCAATCGTTTGAATCTCTGGTCAATCTCCCATACAGATTCTCCTAGTTTCTGTCTAATCTCTATCATCTCATTCATGTATTGATCCTCTGAACTAGGATTCTGGAATTCATTTATCAACAAATTTTTGATATCTCCAATCGTTCTGGTTGTTCCTGGTGGACTGTTTGCAGCTAAACTCATGTACCAATACAGTGTGCGATCTCTTAGCGTGATAACTAATTGCGCAAGTTTAGTGTCCTCATCTGTGATTTGTTTCACTCCCCAGATCTTTTCACAAATGAACAAGTGCTTCTCAAGGTCCTACAACGCCTCTCCTTTGATTTTTGGTAACCTGATGGTGGGATCATGTCCTTTCATCCTGAATGATGAACTACTACCTCCGCATGGTGTAGATACTTGACTAATGCTTCATGAACTAGATCCCCCAGTTTTTTTTCCTTGTGTAGATGTACTTCCTGTTGGACATACTGTCATTGATGTCAACAGTCGATGTGATGATTTGTTGTTATTATGAATTATCATTGTGATTTACCATAGATGAGATTGTCATTGATGTCAATAGTATATCAATTAGCAGAAAATGTCAAACAATATGCAGAGATAGGAAGCGTAAGCTCAGGAGGAGGAGTGAATAGTATGTAGAGATCAAAGAGCTCGGAAGGAAGCGTAAGCTTATGAGGAGGACTGAATAGTATGCAAAGATCAAAGCTTGGAAGGAAAAGCGTAAGCTCAGGGTGAGAAGCCTCAGCAGCCGTTCGATCAAGAAATCGACTGTGTTGATCGTCTCATATTACAGACGTTGGTCATATGAGTGACCGTGGGCTTGAGGACCATTGGAGGATCGTGACCGTCGAATCTACAAGATAGATCAACGACATGGATGAATTGCAGAGAGCGAAAGAAGAATTAAACAACTCGCTATTTATAAACATGCAATTGGTCTAGATCGTCAGATCTCATAGACTCAAATATCGACGACTGTGGTTGATATAACAAATGATCAGATTAAGTCAGATTAAGTCATGACCTTCGAATGCG